>JAXGGA010005251.1:0-79831 GCA_038373865.1 Uloborus plumipes | reverse complement strand
CAAAGTTACCGCACTTTTTGTTATAACTTTTATGGAATGTCTGTAACGAGGGAAAAACTTTTAAATTCCAATTGTTTGAATCTAAGATTTTTGGGCCGAAAAAGATTTGCTTTTCCAACGAGCTTTAATTAAAATTTCTATGCCTAAGGCAAAACAATGGGAGCGTTTCCTTCAGGCAAAAGTACTACTTTTAGTCACTAATATTCATAGAATAAGCAAACAAAAATGACACGGGGACAGAAAATACTTTCGTTTCCCCAACTTTTCATGAAAAAAAATTTCTAAATGAAGCAATTTCTCGTATGGCGTCACAAGTGGAGAAACTGTGATGTGAAGCTATTTTAGATCTCTTTTGACAGTAACCGGCAACAATGAAAAATCCGATCCAAAATGGCGGCTCGTCTATAAAGTGGCCTCACTTGAAGCGTTTCGTTCACTTGAGATGTCAGCCAGCGAAAATGAAACGCTAACTGAGCGTCATGTGAGAATTTTTTCGAGAAATAAAATGACTCAGAAAAAATAGTAATAAGTAGTAAAATACTGTCCGACGCAGAACCACATAAAATGCACCGCCAGGTCGGCCATGTCATCCAGATACTGCAGTTTCATCCTCGTTAGGGATCTTCAGTCTGGCTCAGACAGTAACCGAGCTTTAGGTGGAAAACCTCTTATACACTGTTAAAAATTCAGGAAACTTTTATGGTAAATTTTTTCTGTAAAATGTTGCATTTACAGTAACGAAAATATTTACAGTAAATTGTACCATAAAAAAGAAACGATCACAGTGCCAGTTGATAAACCACGTGACTTACTGAGCGAAGCACGTAATACTCAATTTCTGTTCGCCATGTGTGGTCAATTCGGTACAGCGGGTAGAGAAGCGAAGTGCGACAACTGCGTCTTGGGTTCGATCCTAACTGCTTGCATCTTGCATTTTTTAACTCTACTTTTCTCTACCGTAAAATTTTACAGCAAAATTGGATTTTACGGTGAAAGTTACTGGCAACATGGATGCCAGTAACTTTTACTGTAAAATTTCAGGAAAATTTTTAACAGTGTAGAAGCTAAGAGTGCCAAACAAATTGGTAGCTAAAGTGGTGGTGTGCTATTTTTACTTCAGCTACCAGTTTGTTTGGCACTCTTAGCTTCTATAAGAGGTTTTCCACCTCCATCTCGGTTTCTGTCAAACCCAGGCTGATGATTCCTAATGAGGATGAAACTGCAGTATCTGGATGACATGGACGAGCTGGTGGTGTATTTCATGTAATTTATCCAGTGATCGGAAGTAACGCGCTACAAGTAGCTAAACTACTGCAGTAGCTACATTTTAGAGTAGCACACTACTTATAAAAAAGTAGAGTAGTGAGTAGCGCGATACAAAAAAACAGTATTTTATAGGGATTTCTGGAAACTACTTTTGTATCATTACATTTAATTTTGATTTTTTTTTTTTTTTTTGAATTATTAAAAACTTGAAGGTTGAATTCTTTCATCCTTTTAACTCTGAATTCTTTCTTGCAGCGAATATTCGTAAAAATTATAAAAAAATATCTAAAAAGGACAAATTGGAGCAAAAAGAAAAAAAAAGGCAGAATTGACAATTCTTAGTAATATTCCATGTTCAAATAATCGTATTTATTAATCTAACTACTTTTCGAATTTTTTCGGTCAATCCTCAAACGGTGTATATGTTTCTTATTTATTTAATTTTTAAAAGGTAGCAACTGCATTTCAAAAGTAGTTTATAGTTGCTACATTGAAAAAAATAGTTGTAGATGTTGTCCACTACATTTATAGCAAAGTACTGTCTAATCTTTTATCGTAAAACCTTCCTCGCATCTGCGCATGCCTGAGGTCTCTTTGAATTTCCTCAAAATAGGGGAGAAATGCGAAGTAACATTCAACAGGAAGTAAGAAGCGAAAGCACCGGCAAGTGCGTTTCCTTATCCTATCACCCCTTTTTCAAATGGAAGCGATCGTGACTGCCAGGCGCGCAATACGCAGCTAGACAGTAGTTGTAGTTGTAGCTACAAAAGAAATGTAGTTTTTCCAACCACTGAATTTATCCCATGTTTTCGACCGTGCTCTTTCAGAAAGAAATATTTTCGAAAGGGAAACAACCCGATTTTTGTTGTCTTTTACCAGCCAGGCTGGCAATGTGGGGTGCGCTGCTTCACTTTTCCAACTGTACCGTCATTTGGTGTCAGGTCCGACTTACACAGTACACACATATGCCACAGGGCCCCGTTCAAAGGGTGTGGGCATCCATTCACAGCACAATAACACATCCACACAAAGAAAGAACAAGGACAGGAGGGAGAAAGTACATCCATGCCCGAGCCGGGGTTCGAACCCGGGACCACACCATCAAGGTCAGACTTCTCTGACCACCAGACAAGGTGGCCGGCAGCATAATCCTATTTCACCATGCCCGAGCCGGGGTTCAAAGCCGAGACCACATTATCAAGGTCAGACTTCTCTGACCACCAGACAAGGTGGCCGGCAGCATAACCCTATTTCACCATGCCCGAGCCGGGGTTCAAAGCCGGGAACACATTATCAAGGTCAGACTTCTCTGACCACCAGACAAGGTGGCCGGCAGCATAACCCTATTTCACCCTGCCCGAGCCGGGGTTCGAACCCGGGACCACACCATCAAGGTCAGACTTCTCTGACCACCAGACAAGGTGGCCGGCAGCATAACCCTATTTCACCATGCCCGAGCCGGGGTTCGAACCCGGGACCACATTATCAAGGTCAGACTTCTCTGACCACCAGACAAGGTGGCCGGCAGCGTAACCCTATTTCAAAAAATCTTATAAAAAGTCAAGACCTCGTGCTTCGTTACGTTATTGCAAGCTTTCGTTAGAAACGTGAATAAAACTTTACTTAAGAAACACTTCGTACAGATAAATAAAATGAAATAAGGCAATGCGGCAAAAGCGATCAAAGTGCCATCCAGTTTATCAACGCCACTTCTTAACCATAACATCTCTTTATGATATCACCCATTATCGCACCCACCACAATCTTGAAAAAACTGTTTAATTCGTTTTCAAGTTCACCAGATATCGCCCTGGCTTTTCAGAAGAAGTGTCGATAAGATAGCGAAGAAGTGAACCCAAATAATCAAAATATAGAATTGGAAGATAAGAAAGAAAGAAAAAAAAAGAACGTGTAAATGAAAGCTACTGATATCCACGGTTATTCACTTCTTCAAGTGCTAGTCCTTAGCAAGGGCGTATGAAGAAATTTTGCAAGAGAGGGGCGATTTCTTACTTTTTACTATGTATTCCGGTTTTCAAATATTGATCACATAGGTTTCGGACTTCAATTTCGAAACATTTCCGGGGGGAGAGCCCAAACTTGATTCCTTCAACATCATTAAAACTCGTCTAAAGTTAAGTTTTTTGAACTTCAATGATGAAAAATTTCTTGATGGAGGTGCCTCAAGGAAGGGGCGAACGCCCCACCGCACTTTGTATCTACCCCTGGTCCTTAGTTACTCAGTGAAGATTCCTATCCATTCTTGTTGAGAGAGAATCTGATGATACATGAAATACACCGCGAGTTCGGAAACGTCATCCAGACAGTGCAGTTTCATCCTCATCAGGAAGGATCAGTCTGGCGTAAGACGAGCCGACGCATCAAGATTAAAAGCCCGGTTTCCTAGAAGTGAAATCGTCGATCTCTGGCGAGGCGACAGACGCCGCCGCCTTCTGCGCATGCTCCTGAGCCGCAGATTGACGTCGCTTCACGCCACGCTCCAATCAAACTGGTTCTGATTCCAGCGTGCGTCGCGCCCGGCGTCGGCGACGATTCTAGGAAACCAAGCCTTAAAGGCCCGGTTTCCCAGGAGTGAAATCGTCGATCTCTGGCGAGGCGACAGACGCCGCCGCCTTCTGCGCATGCTCCTGAGCCGCAGATTGACGTCGCTTCACCCCACGCTCCAATCAAACTGGTTCTGATTCCAGCGTGCGTCGCGCCCGGCATTGGCGACGATTCTAGGAAACCAAGCCTTAAAGGCCCGGTTTCCCAGGAGTGAAATCGTCGATCTCTGGCGAGGAGACAGACGCCGCAGCCTTCTGCGCATGCGCCTGAGCCACAGATTGACGTCGCTTCACGCCACGCTCCAATCAAACTGGTTCTGATTCCAGCGAGCGTCGCGCCCGGCGTCGGCGACGATTCTAGGAAACCAATCTGCGGCTCTGGCGCATGCGCAGAAGGCGGCGGCGTCTGTCGCCTCGTCAGAGATCGACGATTTCACTCCTAGGAAACCGGGCCTTTAAGTTTGACCACGTTGGATCCAGCGCGTGTTTGAGGGTTGTCTTTTCTGGCGAATTATCGCTTTTCGGTAACTTTTCACGTGAATTTAACAAAGCTTGGCAATGTCCCGAAACTTTGCTGTGGTAACCCTAGTTCCGCAACAATGAAAAATGAAAGTAAAAGTAAATGAGTTGGATCCAAAGTGGTGAAACTTAAGCTTGATGCGTCGGCCTGTCTATTATATAGCGGCTCTAGCGTAGACAGTTGCCGAAATGGAGGAGGAAGGCCTCTTATAGAAGCTAAGAGCGCCAAATAAACTGGTAGCAAAAGTAAGAATAGCATCTTACTACTTTTAGGCAGGGATTCAAGTGAAACAGGCGATCGCAAACTGCAATCGCTACTGGAAATGAATTACATTACAACGTTTCTTGATAAAAACATCGTGACGTCAGCGTGACGTTTGCCTATGAAAAACGAGCTAGATAAAAAGTCACAGCCTACTTAGCGAATAAGAGGAGATCGCCGACTGCTTGTGAGCTCTTATTGGCTCCGCTCGTAGTGACGTCAGTGCCAAGTTAAGTTGACGATAATGTAATTCATTTCCAGTAGCGATTGCAATTCGAAGCGATCGCAGTGCTGTTTCACTTGAATCCCTGCCTTAGTTCCTAAGCTTTTGCTTTCAATTTACGAGCTGAACCGTACCATTGTTGCGGTCGTCGCTTGCTGGTATACTATTTTTATTTTAGCTGCCAGTTTCGTTTGGCACTTTTACCTTCTATAAGAGGATTAATGCCTCCAGCTCCAGCTCGGTTACTGTCTGAGTCAGACTGATGATTCTTAATGAGGATGAAACTGCAGTATCTGGATGACATGGCCGAGCTGGCGGTGTATTTCATGTTGTTCTACCTTGGACCTAGATTAGGGGCCATTACTTTCTTCTTGAGAAACTGATGATGTTTTAACAAGAAACAGAAAGAAGTGGTGTTGAATTTTTAGTTGATTTTTTGAAAATTTTTAGTTAAAAATGAAAAATAGTTTCGAAAAACTTCACGAATCCTCACGTTGGTGTTTGGAAAAAAAAATACTCATTCATGCAGCTTTTAACTACATTTCTTGAAACGGCACTGCCAAAAATAAATAAATAAATAAATTTATAAAAGCCTGCAACACTAATTTTATATGTAAAATTAATCTACGGATCTATAAATCATGTGGAATCAAGTCTATTCTATTATCTTCAAAATTATCACTCAAATGCAAAATTTCAATTTTCAAATAAATGACTATCATATTTTAGCTAAGTTTTATGCGATGTAATTCGTAAGGAGTTGTTTTTTTTTTTTTTTTTTTTTCTTTTTTCGTTTATAACCGTTGAAAGAAAAATATATACTATCAGCTCCGGCCGGAAATATTCGGTTCTGTTTATTCGTAGTCGGGGTATTCATTTATCCGTTACCCAATTAAACTGATAGCCCGGTCAAAATAGACGAAAAAAACGCGAAAGTTCGGAAAAATTCGCATAGAGCTGAAAATTGGTACAGACCTTAAGGACATCATTATAAGTGAAATCTCAAAAGTCCTCATGAATCCCGGTGGAGCTAAAAATTTTATTCAAGGTCAAAGGTCAAAAAATCGATTTTTACTTCCTTTTACGTAGTAAAGGAAGTATTGTGATCACGAAAAAAATTTCACTCAAATTTCGGTCTAAATTTTGACTTTGCTCACCCCTGAATGAATGTCGCGTAGTTTTTTCGACCTGTCAGCACGTGCATATGTACCTAACAACATACAAAGAGCCGAAACATCAATTTCGACCACCCCCGAGTAAATTACGACGAGTTTTCTCGTGACGTCTGTATGTACGTATGTGCGGATGTACGAGGGCTATCCAGAAAGTAGATTACGTTTTGGAATAAAAAATAAACAAAGTATAGGAAACAAATTTTATTATATACAGATGAAAGCCACACTCAAATACTACTTTTCTACATAGTCACCATACAAATTAAGGCATTTATCGTAGCGATGTACGAGCTTGGAAATTCCTTCGTCGAAAAATTCGGCCGCCTGCGCCTTCAACCACTTCGTTACCTCTTCTTGCAGCGTGCAACAAACTTCGCGAAATTTTTGGAAAACTCAAAGAAAGTTCCGTTATTGTGAATTTTCGATTTTCACGGACTTTAGCATCGACTTTTTCGACAAGTTCGGCAGTCACTATGCTGGGTCTCCCACTTCGATCTTCGTCGTGAACATTGGTTCGGCCATTTTTAAATCTTATGACCCACTGACGCACTCCACCTTCAGTGATAATGTTGTCCCCATACACTTCACAAAGCTGCCGATAGATTTCTATCGGTTTACAGTTTTTTGCAGTCAGAAACCTTATTACTGCACGCACCTCGCAGCTCGCGGGATTTTCAATTAACGCAGACATTTTAAACCGTCACAGTATCTGAACAGAGCACAGCACGAACCTCTCACTAGCACGGCTAGATGCCGACTGAGCTGCGCAACGCTCTGACCCCAAGATGGCCGCGCTAGCCCCGCCCCTAACGGACACAGACGAAAACGTAATCTACTTTCTGGATAGCCCTCGTATGTGCGGATGTATGTGCGGATGTGGCTCGCATAATTCAAAAACTATATGCCGTAGAAACTTCTAGCTTGGTATGTAGGCTCTGAGGGGGGTCTAGTTGTGCACCTCCCCTTGTGATTGCATTCGAATGTTCCCAAAGGGGTCTTTTACCCCTTTTTTTGGGGTAAATCAATGTTAATTTCAATACAGACTCAAGTAATTTGAATTGGCGCCACCACTTGGCGACATGTCGCCAAGATTTTAGTCGCCAAGTGTTTGACGCCAACTTGGCGAGATATCGCCAAGTTGGCGACAAATTTGGCGAAAAAATTATTTTTTGAATTTGGGTTCAACTTGGCGCTATTGGCGATATTTTGCGAAAAATTCACTAAATGATATTAAAATCAGCAATATTTAGAAAAATAATCATTGTAAAATATTTTTTGCATTGTTTCGTGGTAGATTAGGGGAGTAAATATTTGAATTGTTACCTTGCTCACTCCAAGCACTTTTTTAACACTTAAGGCAACTACTAAGAAATTTACACGTAAAAGGAAGTAGTGTGGGGTCCATACCAGATTTTTCATATATATCTCTTAAACGGTAATTGGAAGCGACAAAATAGAGGTTACAAAGTTTGAAAAGTATACATTTGTGTACAAACAAGTGGGGATTCCGAATATGGGTCATGGGGGTCATATCCTCCCCCCTAAAGCTACCAAAAATAGATAAAAACGGCATTTGAGGAGGTACATTTTGAAAAATTCCCCTCAGACCCCTTATTTTTACTCGAATTTGGTACTTTAACAATGCAATTAACATAATTATTGCTGAAGACATCATCATAAGTGAAGTGTCAAAAGTCCCCATGGATCCCGGTGGAGCTAAATATTTTATTCAAGGTCAAATGTCAAAATCGATTTTTCCCTAATATCTCTTAAACGGTAAGTGTTATTGTAAAAATAGGGGAGACAAAGTTTGAAAATTTATAATTTTGCACAAACAAATGGGTATTCAGTAGGTGGGTCGTGGGGTCAACCCCCCCCCTCCCCAAGTGATAAAATAAAGCCTGAAACTGCAGTTCGGTGACTCAAATTTCGAAAAATCCCCCAATCCCCCTTATTAGTGTCCACGTATTGCACTTTGATGATGAAATTAACCTGCAAATAATTAAGGACATCATTTTATAAAAAGTTTCCAACTGATCCCAGTGAAGCTAAACGTTTTATTCAAGGTTAAAGCTCAAAAATAAATTTTTCAAATATCTCTTGAATGGTAAGTGTCTTAAAAAGGGAGGATGCAAAGTTTGTAAAGTATACAATTTTGTACAAACAAGCGTGGATGCAGAGGCGGATCCACCCTTGGCATAAAAAAAAATTATCTGAATCCCCCCCCGTCCCCCTTCTTCCACCTCCCCACACAAAATAACATTCAAAAGACATCGCAGTTTTCAAGTGACCTCATGAAACTTTCCACAACTTGACCGCTACGCCAATCCCCTCCTAAGATTCACCCTCCCCCCTCTATAATGAGAGGGTCAATTTACATTCGGGGTGAGTGGGATTGAAACGTGTTGATAAAGTTATCCCTCTTTTAACCGTCAGTAGCTCTATAAAAATTCACAATGAAAAGGTACCAATAGATCCTGTATTACTGCTTCAACGAATGTGTATTTCTAAGTATTTGGACGATGAGCTTGAAACATTTTTCAAGTATGAATTGGCTCCTTATCCATTATCACTCATCGATGCAATTGGAATGCGTAAAACCCAAAAATCAGCCATTTACATCATCGATGGTGGATATCTTTTACATCGCGTTGTATGGGATCGAGATGAAAAATTCGATGCAACTTTTGAGAAGTACGTTAATTATGTTCATAGACATTTTGGTAACAACATTTTTGTAGTATTCGATGGATATTCTGATCATACTAAGAATATCAAAGTTTCAGAGCAACGTCGTTGGATAAGTAAAATATCTCCATCTTCTGATGTTCTTTTTAACAAATTTATGACTTCTCCAACAAACCAGCAGCAATTTCTTGCCAACACACATAACAAGTCTCGATTTATTTCAATGCTTTCAGAAAAATTAAAAGCTGCTCATATTTCTGTGAAGCAAGCCAATAATGACGCTGATGTTCTAATAATTGAAACAGTTTTAGAAAATTTCAACACAAATACAACTATTATTGTTGGTGAAGATGTCGACTTGCTAATAATACTGACTGCAAGAACTCCTACTGACAGAATTATTTACTTTTTAAAGCTGGTACAACTGGAAAAGACGCAAAACTGTACTAATCACAAAGTTTAACTTCATATCCAAAGTGTCAAGATCATATCTTATTTTTACATGCAGTAACTAGATGTGATACTACGTTAGCGTTTTATAAGCGAGGCAAAACGAAAATATTTAAATTATTTGAAAAAATCAGGATTTGATTCATTGCACTGAAGTTTTCAAAAATATCAGCTGTTCTCCCAATATCATTCTCACTAATGGAATTCGCTCTATTCTTGCTATGTATGGAGCTCCAAAAAAAGTCGATTCCCTTGACAAGTACAGGTATTCTTGTTTCGTGAAAACTACACGTAACAATAAACCTGTTCAATTATCTTGTTTTCCTCCAACATCTGCTGCTGCATATCAACATTTATATCGTATGTACTACCAAGTACAAATATGGCTAGGTAACAAGCTAGACCCTGAAAACTGGGGATGGGTCCTGAAAGATAATGTTTTGGAGCCAATTCAGACTCTACTGACACCCGCTCCAGAAAAACTTCTCCATACTATTTTTTGCAATTGCAAGAAGGAATGCAGTCATAATTGTGGCTGCAGAAAAGTCGGATTGTTTTGCTCAAAAATTTGCAGTAATCGCCTAGGCCAGTGGTGCTCCAATGTGGAATCAAATGCAATCGATGCTGATGACGATGATATTGGTGAAGAAGATGTAAGTGATCCCATTTTTTCATTCGAGCCATCTTTAGAAGTTAAAGATCAAGAAGATAGAGGAATAAGAAATAGAAGATCATATTACTATTCAAGAGCTGGAATGAAATTTAAAACGCATTTAAAAAAAAAAAAAGTAAACTATAATAATCAAGAGTTTGAAGTATCATCAAAACACATGTTTAAAAGATAAATAGAAATCTGTTTGATAATATTTGTGTCATTCATTCTGTCGTCATTCTGAACCTCATACAGGACTCCTACTTTAAATAGCGATATTTTGGTTTCAAAATACCACAAAAGTTCTTTTTTAGCCTACTTTCCCGTTAAAAATAAAAGAAAGACAAAAAAAGTATTAAAAGTAGCTTAATGCGTCTAAAAAATATCGCCAAGTTAAAAAAATTTCGCCAAGTTAAAAAAAATATCGCCAAGTTAAAAAAATAAAAAGGTAAAATGAATATCGAAAAATTAAAAATTTGAAAGTAGGGTATTGAGATGGGGAATTTGTGTGTCGGTCGGTCGTCGGTCGGTCTGTCTGTCTGTCCCCCCCCCTAATAACTTTTGAATGAACATTCCGATTTGGACAAACTTTTTTTTGTTGGAAAGATCTCGGCGAGTACAGCTCATTCCCATATTTGATTTTTCGATTTGAACAATTTTTGGTTCAACTTTGAACCGTTCAAACAACCTGTCCCGCGATGCTAACTTTTGAATGAACAGTCCGATTTGATTGGTTGGTTGTTTTATGTTTATTGGCGCAAGAGCCTTAGTATTAGGCTATACTGCGCCAAACGATGGTTTTATGTTAAAAATTAAGATATATGTCAGAACTAAAATTATCTAAAATACAGTGCACATAAAAACTTCTAAAATTTTAATAACATTTCAGAAAAAGACACATACAGGGTTTAAAATTTCTAATGATGAGACGAAAGCAGGTATAGTCAAGTGATGACTGGGCTAATAAAAATAGGTTAAAACCAAAATTTCTAAAAATTTTAAAAACATTTCGAAAAGAAACACATACACAAAGTTTAAAATTCTAAAACTAGAAACACATTGAACGGGACAAGGACAAAGTAAAAACACTAAATCAAACTCATAAAGCCAATATCATGAAGAAAGGGGAACAAACCAGGGTGGAGGTCGTCCCCCAGCAACTCCTTTAAAGATGGATTATAATTGTTAAAATACTTATGACGAATGCGATTAAAATTAGGGCAGTTACTAAGGATGTGTAACACTGTTTGAGTAGTATTACATGTTCGGCATGTTGGAGCTGGTTCACGACACAAGAGATGTTTGTGGGTGAACCTGGTGTGACCAATGCGGAGTCGAGATATTAAAACTTGTTGTATCCTAGTAAGCTGCAATGACCTGAAACCTTTCGTCGAGGGCTGGATGGAGCGTAATTTATTATGAGTTTCAGTATTCCAGACCCGCTGCCAATGGCCGTTAAGACTTTCGCAAATGGCATTTTTAATGTCGTTGAAAGGAACAGGATCATCGATTATAATGTCTGCAGCCTTGGCAGCTGTATCGGCTGCCTCGTTCCCTGTAATACCCACATGACCTGGGATCCAACAGAAAAAGATTTGAAAATTATTTTGTTTTAAGCTATTGTATAAAAGGAAAGATTGAATTACCAGAGGATGGCTGTTGTTATTGCAGTTGGTGATGGATTCTACTGAACTCATTGAGTCAGTATAGATTACCCATTTCTTATGGTCTGATTGGGCTATTGCTTTTAGAGATGTAAATATTGCTTTAATTTCAGAGGTAAAAACGGAACAGGAGTTATTTAATTTGCCCGAAATTACTCGATCGTCAAAAACTGCAGCAAAGCCAACGTGATCAATGGATTTAGATCCATCCGTGAAAATTTCTTTATATTGATAATATTTATTTTTAATATTGAAATATATTTGTTTATAGACAAAATTTGCTGTAGTTTCTTTTGGGTATTTCTCAAGGTCATGCAGTGTAAAAATAGTATCTTCGCTCCATGGCTCCAGGGGTTCTATATTGTTAAAAGTTTTAAATTCTGTCAGCTCAAGGTCACTAATATTCTGTTGCATTCGGATACCAAATGTTGGGGTAACCGAAGGGCGACGCCGAAACAAGTCAATATGCGATGGATAAAAAACATACAAATGAAGAGGATGATTGGTGTCAGATTTTATTTTAAAGTAATAATTTAACGATATTTTAAGCCGCCTATAATGGAGTTTAGGTTCTTGTGCTAATATATACAGGCTATTTATAGGTGAAGTTCTAAAGGCTCCTGTACAAATGCGCAAGGCCTGGTTATGTACTGGGTCCAGAAGTGTGAGATAGCTTTTGGCCGCAGAGCCGTACCTCTGGAGACATCTGCTAAATGCGTCCCCAAACAGTCTGCCACTTCTTTGTAATCAGATAAAATTTGACCATTCTTTTCTAAAATGGGCGCACAAGAAGTATTATAGTTGCCAGCGATTTTTTTAATTTTACCCCACACGGTTTTGGATGGGGTGGACGTCGTGATTGTGCTGACATACGTACGCCACGAGTCCCGCTGACTTTTCCGTCGAATCCTCCGAGCTTCAGCACGAGCTCGTTTCAGAGCCACTAGATTCTGTGTGGTCGGATAACGACGAAATGTGTGCCATGCTTTTCTCTGTTTTTTATGTGCTGCCTGACAGTCAGAGTTCCACCAAGGTTTAGGGAATTTAATCCTGCCCTTAGTGGTTCTTGGTATAGCAGCGTTCGCTGCATTCAAAATAGTGTCGGTTACTCGGCTTACCGCTTCATCGATGTCAGTATCATTCACAACTTCAGATGTTATTTCTGCCAGCTGGGTAAATGTTGCCCAATCGGCTCGATCAAGGCGGAAACGGGATTGCTGCTGCTGTTGATAGCTGCAGCGTCCAGTAAATGTTATCTTGATCGGAAAGTGGCCACTAGTGTAGAGTCCACTTTCAACCTGGAAATCCCAAAGGGGCAGAAGTGAAGGTGAGCATATTGCAAGATCGATGGCATGGTAAGACTGTGTCGGAAGGTGGAAATAGGTATTTTCACCGTTATTAAGAATACAAAGATCATTGTCACATATAAGCTGTTCTATTATCAAACCTCTACTATTGGAGTCTGGACTTCCCCAGAGAGGGTTGTGGCCATTGAAGTCCCCCAAGATGATAAATGGGGGTGGAAGTTGATCAATTAATGTCTGCAATTCCACGCTTCTTAAGTCATAAGAAGGTGGAATATACACAGAACATACTGTTAACAGCGAGCGAAGGTGAACACGCGCAGCTACTGCCTGAAGGGGCGTGTTGATATCGAGTTGGCCTGATGCGTAATCATTAGAGATTAGCAATGCCACTCCTCCACAACGACGGTCTCCTGTCAAGCAGTCCTTGCGGTACATTGCAAAACCTTTCAATCTCGGTCTATCAGTATGTAGCAAGAATGTTTCTTGCAGACAGAATATGGCCGGTTGGTGATATTCGACAAGATCTTTGACGTCCGTAACATTATGCGAGTAACTCTGACAATTCCAAGATAGAATGCTCAGGGCCATAGAATGAAAGAAAAGGAATAACGGCCAAAGGAAAGAAGTACAACTCATGAGGCAGGAACCTCCGTCCATCCTTCATCATCAGAGGACGGAATATCTTTTATTTCTACGTCCTCGACGTCCTCATGAGGAGGATAATGGCGAGATTTTCCAAGAGTTACTTTCTTGCTAGTGCGCAAGAAGTCCTCTTTTTTAAAATTATAGAAATTTGGGGGCCTCTGTTTAGATGCCACCCCAATCTTTGCACGCGATTGAATTAGTTTCTTTTTTTCTGCACATTTCTTTTGCTTTTGTTCATTTACTTTGTTTAAAGTCATTGTAACTGTGGAACTTGTACTGGGTTTTTGAGCTATTTGCATTTCATTTTCATTACGAATTTTTTGCGGTGATTTAGAAGTAGTTGGCTGATTATTTGCTGTTTTAGGTGAGTTAAGTATCTTTTTGCTGGTTTTTGAGATTGTTTGAGGATCTGTTTGCGTGCTTGTGGAATTTAATACTTTTCTTATTGCTGCAGCATATGAGACTCCCGCTATAGGAGTGCGAGACTGAACGATTTTTCTAGCATCTGGGTACGATATATTTTGAGTCGTTTTAATTACCTGTATTTCTTTTTCGGAGATCCATTTAGAGCACTTTCTAGAGTATGAGGGATGATCTCCCTTGCAATTGACGCATTTGAATTCCTTCGTGCATTCATTGCTATCGTGGCCGGGCTCAGCACACCTGGCACAAGCAGTTGTTCCACGGCATGATAGCTTGGAATGACCGAAACGCTGGCATTTAAAGCACCGTAGCGGATTAGGAATGTATGGTCTGACAGGGCAAGAGAGATAACCAGCTTTAACACGTGAAGGGAGGATAGGCGTACTAAAGGTCAGAATAATATGTTTCGTATTCTGCATTTCGCCATTGCGTTTAATAGTGATCCTCTTCACTCCACTTACGTGTTGGTCTGTCATTTCCTCTAGAATTTCCTTCTCTGGAGTAAAAAGAAGGTCAGGCTCTGAAATTATTCCGCGTGAAAAGTTTAATGTTGAGTGGGCTGTCACAGAGCAAAGATATGGGCCTAGTTGCTTAATTGCAAGTATGGGTTCCACTTGTTTCGACTGTTTGATTTCTACCAATAGCTCACCAGTACGTGTTTTTTTAACTGAATTAAACTCACCTATAAGATGAATTAGAGCTTTGTTTATAAGAAACGGAGAAACAGCTGCAAAAGTAAGGTTTTCGTTTCTTTTGATAGTAAAAAATTTGGCAGTGCTGGATGTTAAGACATTCTGACGCTCCCCACAAGGGGGAGAAGAGTTTTTATTTTTAGAATCCACAATTGGACCGGAGAACTGGGGGGAATAAGTGGGGTCGAGCCCCTGCGTAGACCCCCTACACAGGGGTAAGGCTGCATACGACAGGGTTCGCCAGCTAGCCCTGAAGCCTCCCGTAAGAGATACCGCTTGGCCCCGGTACCACGCAGCCATCGGCACGGTTGACACACCTTGGCTTGGGTTTTTGTTCCGAAATTTGGTAAGTGTGATGAGGGAAGGAAGGAGAAACAAATCCCTTCCCGCCGATATTCTGTTTGAGCAACTGGGGGTCACGACTCCGCCCAAGAGCTCGCCCCGAACTCACCACACCGCAAGCCCCCCCACCACGACAAGGTAAACGGACAACGGGGGTGAGTCCGATTTGAACAAACTTTTTTTTGTTCGAAAGATCTTTTCAAGGATACTTCATTCCCGCATCTACATTTTCGATTTGAACAATGTTTCGTTCAACATTGAACCGTTCAAACAAGCTGTCACCCCTAATAACTTTTAAATGAACAGTCCGATTTAAACAAACTTTTTTTGCTCGAAGCATCTCGGCAAGGATACTTTATTACCGTATTTAAATTTTCAATTTGAACATTTTTGGTTCAACATTGAACCGTTCAATCAACCTTTCCCCACCTAATAACTTTTGAGTGAACCGTCCGAATGGAATTCACTTTTTTTGTTTGAACGATCTCGGAGAGGCTTTCGCCATACATTCCCATATTTCGCTTTTTGATTTGAACCATTTTTCGTTCAATATTGAACCGTTCAGAAAAAAAATTAACATTAGCGTCTACGGGGAGTTTAAGTTGAATGTTGATCCTGAACTTCAGTCGTATTTCCTTCAAACTAACGTTGTAAGAAAATGGTTTTGATAAATAATGTTTGTAAAGTACTTTTCTGAGTAATCCTTCTGTGAGGACTCTGATTCCGACTCTGACTCCGCGAACATGGCGGAAATGCAGGCTCAGAAACAAGGGCGTAGCCAGGACTCACGTTAGGGGGGTGCAAGCAGTGGTACCCCAATAGGAAGTCACTGTGACCTCCCAAAAAGTTCTTATCCGATACGAATTGGCTGATGAAATTTGAAAACAGTGCGACAGTATTGCAAGGCTGAACTTCTTTATTTTATCTATTTTTTTCTTTTTCTTTTCTTTAAATAATTAATTTATTTATTTTCGTGATGCCTCACGTCTTTTTTGGTAAATATAGATAAGTATGCATTCTTGTATTTTATTTATTTATTTTTTAATCATTCAGTAAAGTTCAGAGTTTCATTCGGTAAATTAAAAATTTTCTCCTCAAAAACAGGCAAGCTTACTATCATTTTCTGAAAAGTAATCAATACCAGACATAATAACGCAGTTTATATAGAGTTCCCAAAAATTAGCATAAAAGTCAAATTTTTCAATAAAAAAAGAAAGACAAAAGTAAGAAAGAAAGAGAAAAAAGTGCTTGAAATTACATTTACACAAAAAAGGGAAAAAATATGAACTCAAAGAAACTATACTTTATTCAGTCATGCACACCTTAAACCAATGGATGGTATAAAATATTTCTAAAAGAACAAAACTAGTTTTGTAGTAACTTGTTGGTGACCAGCATGTTACAATAAAAAGCATGAAAGGGGACAAAATCGTTTGTCAAAAAAATAAAGAAAATGTGAGGTCACAGTGACCTCCCATTGGCTCTGATCTAGGGGGGTGCAGCTGCACTCCCCTGCACCCCCTTAGCTACGCCCTTGCTCAGAAAAAAAAAATAACTGAACGTGCAGACGATTTTTTGTTTATTTATTCATTTGTTTTATTTTATTTGTTTATTTATTTTTTTGTTTGCAGACGATTTTTTTTTTGTAACAAAAATTTTTCATTCACGAGAACACTTTATTCTTTATTTATATTTAACAACTGGCAACGGATTAAAAGTGAAATTCGAGACATTTTATCAACGGACGAGTTTTTTTTTTCTTTTTTTTTTCTTTCTTTGATAAAATGTGTTTTGATGCTCTTTGTACTTTTATTTATTTATTTATTTATTTTATTATTATTATGATTTTTTTTGAAAACAATGGAGGATTTTTTCTACGGAGGAACTGTAACAGTTACACTCTTTAAAAGGTGCGACAAAACTTAATTTATTCGTTAATTACTTTTTACGTGTCCATTTCATCTGATGAGAAGGGTATATTTTGCTTTTCAAAATCAGCTCTAAGTGCTAAAAAGGTATGATTGACATAATTTTCAGTCTCAGATAATCAAGAGAATAATGATCAGATGCGAGAATGCCGATGTCGATGTACGGGAAAGTAGGCTCGTTTAGTTCTTGACAGAACTTCTTGTTTTATTTTTGTCTTTTTGATCATGTGAAGCATATAAGAGACTTTTAAATGAGTGCAAGAATCATTTTTAAATGGCTGCACGGATTCCAAAATCTTACTGTCAACTAATTGGTGATGTTTGCCCGAGAGGAAAAGTTATATTAACATCTTAAAAGACGTGTTTCTTTTACTGAAATAAGTAAGAATATTTTCTCATTATTTATTCTAAATAAATAATGTGCATGCATTTAAAGTTATTTTGAATGAAAAATATATTCTAAAAAGAGGGGAAATAATGTATAGTATACTTTCAGAAAAAAAAAATATTTTGCACTTGCTTTACAGAGGCATCTTATCTATTAAGGGGGGGGAGGATGTAATATTGATGTTGCTAATTTCACATAATCTGGACCCGACAGAGTTGAACTTGATATAAATACATCTTTTGAACGTATTGTATAAGTTACAAACTTTATATGCACTTTTTTATGATAACACTTAACATTTGTGTAAACAAAAGAAAGAATTTCTTGACCTTTGACCTTGCATAAAATGTTTAGATTAAGTGGGATCGATAGGGATTTTTGATATTTCATTTACACTGCTCGACATTGAAAATGCAACACCAAGAAGGAGTGGTCAGAAGTTGATGAAATTTGGTAAGAAGACAGAGACAGCATGGAACAATAAGTGATATTTATTTCAAAATAAATAAGCAAAATTTAGAGCGAGGACGGCGTCGGCTCAGTAAGAAGTAGGACCACCGCGAACAGCGATGCACGAAGAAACACGTCTAGGCATGGAGTCAATAAGCCTGCGGATGGTGTCCTGAGGGATGGCACTCCATTCCCTTTCAACCATTTGCCGCAGTTCGTCCTCTGAACGAGGCTGTGACAGGTTCTGCAAACGGCGTCCAATCACGTCCCACACATGTTCGATTGGTGACAAGTCAGGAGAGTATGGTGGCCAGGAAAGCATCTGTACACCTCGTAGAGCATGTTGGCTGATTCGAGCACTGTGAGGCCGGGCGTTATCCTGTTGAAAAATTGCATTTGGCAGACCCTGAAGGTAGGGGATTGCCACCGGGCGCAGTACATTATCTACATATCGTTGAGCCGTCATAGTGCCCCGAATACTAACTAGAGGTGATACGGAATTGTATGCAATAGCGCCCCAAACCATTATGCCACGTTGTCGCGCTGTGGGGCGCTCCACAGTTACTGCCGGATTCGATCTTTCTCCACGTCGACGCCACACACGTATGCGATGACTATCGCTGGACAAACAGAAGCGGGATTAATCTGAGAACACTACGGTTTGCCATTCTGCCATCCACGTCGCTCTGGTCCGGCACCATTCCAAACGTTGGAGTCTGTGCTGTGAGGTCAATGGCAGTCTTCTTAGCGGGCGCCGTGATTGCAGGCCACGTGCAACCAGTCGACGGGAAATAGTTCTGGTCGACACAGGAACATCCAGGGTACCTTGCACGTACTGCAGAATCGACGTACAAGTGACTTGCGGGTCCGCCACAGCTTGTCGGTGAATCCGTCGATCCAAGCGGTCTGACGTCACTCTGGCTGCACCTGCACCCCTCAATGTGGCTACATTTCCTCTTTCCAACCATCTCCGACACAGCCGATGCACAGTGCTTGCATCCATGTGGGTATCAGCTGCAATTTGACGTATGGACCAACCTCCCCTTCTCAGTCCGATCACCATACCCCCTTGTAAAGTCTTCTATATGCTGGAAGTGTCTTCGTTGAGGACGGCGTGGAATTTCCTCCTATCACACGTAACCTTCGAGACAAAAACCAAATTTCTCCGATAATTAGTCTGGCAGAAAAACCAATATGAACATAGCCCACTTTTCAACTTCATTCTCCTATATCTTACTTCACGTGCGTCGGAGAGCTGCGTATTTCATATCATTTGCATAACTCAGTGACGTGCGTCTACGGTAAAATTTGCATGAATTTCTCACCACTCCTTCTTGGTGTTGCATTTTCAATGTCGAGCAGTGTATAACGATGTATTTTAGGTCTGTGCCAATTTTTAGCTCACTGTGAATTTTTTTGGTTTTTAATTTTTTTGTTTGTTTTGACCTTCCATAAAATGCTTAGTTCAAATCGGATCGATTTAAATTTTTTATATATCATTTATAATGATGTATTTAAGGTCTGTACCAACTTTTAGCACCGTACGATTTTTTTTTTCAATTTTTTGAAAAAAAAAAATCAATTTTGACCTTTGACCTTGAATAAAATTTTAAGCTCCACCGGGATTCATGAGGACTTTTGAGATTTCACTTATGATGATGTTCTTAAGGTCTGTACCAATTTTCAGCTCTATGCGAATTTTTCCGAACTCGAATGTCTATTTTGACCGGGCTATGAGTCGTCCCAGTTTAATTGGGTTTCGGATAAACGAATACCCCGTTGAAACAAATAAACCGTCCGGAACCGAACATTTCCCCATGGACACAGTGTTAAATGTCTCCGATTAATCGAATCATGTCCCCGGATAATCGAATAATATTTGTCAGCTTTTGCAAATATTTTTGTTAAGAAAAATGTCGAATAAAAGTGTTCCCACAAGACCTTGAGCAAACAAACCACTATTGCGGACTGCTTCAAAAAATAAAAGTGAAAGGCAGAAAAACAATTTTTTTTTTTTGTAACACAAGTTGTAAGTTACTTTTTTATGATTTTCATACGACCGTGTAATATTTATACTCAATTATTATACTATTTTGTTTACTTTGCTTATTTCAAAATCTTTTTACCAATAATATTAATTATTCTCTTTAAATAGCCATTTCTTTATTATTATTACGTTTTGAGACAAAAGTTGTCAAAATGGAAAGGTAAAAAAATGTTCCCCGCTTAATTGAATAAAATTTCTTGGAATTGACAGTATTCGTTTAAGCGGGGCCGACAGTATTTATAAATATATGTTTTAGATCTTTGTATTAAGTTTGTGGTGAAAACAATTCCAAACCTCTTGTTTTGATGAAAAAGATGATTCATTCTCTTGGCACTTCCGCTATTATCACAAAATTCGTGATTTGTTTGGTTAACGATCGTTGATAACTAGCGAAAAGTCACGCTCTAAATATCAGGCGACCGTGATTCACGAGTAACTATTTTATACAATTTACATGTTTCACGTTTAGAGCGATTCTAGAATTAGATTTTAAAAGTGGAAGATGAGAAACCTGAAAAGAAAATTAAAGAATAAGAACTAATATCAAACTTACAAATAAAAAAAAATAAAAAAACGACTTAAATTACTTAAGTTTATCAAAATGAAAGAAGTTACTGGGTTAAAGTTCTGCATGGAAAGCAGGACAAGAGGATATTGTGTGTTTTATTCAAACCTCAAGCTAACCAGGAAATTAGGAGGAATTACTGTTTTAAAAGAGTAGTGGGCTCTTGGTATAGCCCAGGGCTCTCCAACCTACGGCCCGCGGAAAAAATTCTTTTTTTCAATCCCCCCCTTTTTTTTAATTTTTTGTTTAATTACATTAATCAGAACAATGACGATCTCATAGTGAATACGTCAAATAATAAATAAAAATCTATTCAAACTTTAATGCAAAACTTTTTATTTATTTATTTATTTTTTGCTGAAATTGACAGCGTTTGTCCAGAGGTCCCTAATCCTTACTATTGTGAAGTTCGCTGGTTAAGTAGAGGCAAAGTATTGCAGCGATTTTTTTGAACTTCGAGAAGCGATTGATACACTGCTCGACATTGAAAATGCAACACCAAGAAGGAGTGGTCAGAAATTGATGAAATTCGGTAAGAAAACAGAGACAGCATGGAACAATAAGTGCTATTTATTTCAAAATAAATAAGCAAAATTTAGAGCGAGGACGGCGTCGGCTCAGTAAGAAGTAGGACCACCGCGGACAGCGTTGCACGAAGAAACACGTCTAGGCATGGAGTCAATAAGCCTGCGGATGGTGTCCTGAAGGATGGCACTCCATTCCCTTTCAACCATTTGCCACAGTTCGTCCTCTGAACGAGGCAGTGACAGGTTCTGCAAACGGCGTCCAATCACGTCCCACACATGTTCGATTGGTGACAAGTCAGGAGAGTATGGCGGCCAGGAAAGCATCTGTACACCTCGTAGAGCATGTTGGCTGATTCGAGCACTGTGAGGCCGAGCGTTATCCTGTTGAAAAATTGCATTTGGAAGACCCTTAAGGTAGGGGATTGCCACCGGCCGCAGTACATTATCTACATATCGTTGGGCCGTCATAGTGCCCCGAATACGAACTAGAGGTGATACGGAATTGTATGCAATAGCGCCCCAAACCATTATGCCACGTTGTCGCGCTGTGGGGCGTTCCACAGTTACTGCCGGATTCGATCTTTCTCCACGTCGACGCCACACACGTATGCGATGACTATCGCTGGACAAACAGAAGCGGGATTCATCTGAGAACACTACGGTTTGCCATTCTGCCATCCACGTCGCTCTGGTCCGGCACCATTCCAAATGTTGGAGTCTGCTGTGAGGTCAATGGCAGTCTTCTTAGCGGGCGCCGTGATTGCAGGCCACGTGCAACCAGTCGACGGGAAATGGTTCTGGTCGACACAGGAACATCCAGGGGTACCTTGCACGTGCTGCAGAATGGACCAACTTCCCCTTCTCAGTCCGATCACCATACCCCTTGTAAAGTCGTCTATATGCTGGAAGTGTCTTCGTTGAGGACGGCGTGGCATTTCCTCCTATCACACGTATCCTTCGAGACAAAAACCAAATTTCTCTGATAATTAGTCTGGCAGAAAAACCAACATGAACATAGCCCACTTTTCAACTTCATTCTCTTATATCTTACTTCACGTGCGTCGGAGAGCTGCGCATTTCATATCATTTGCATAACTCAGTGACGTGCGTCTACGGTAAAATTTGCATGGATTTCTGACCACTCCTTCTTGGTGTTGCATTTTCAATGTCGAGCAGTGTATATTTGGTAATTAAAGCCCACAAAAAGAAAAAAAAAAACGTTAGTTAAAAACACCCTCTATCGAGCCTCCTTTCGAAAAAAAAAAAATTCAAAATCGGTTCATCCGTTTAGGCACTGTGCTTCCGACAATTGACACTACAGATACACGGATACACAGATGCACAGATACGTCAAACTTATAACCTTCTTCGTTGGGGTTAAAAAATAAATATTAGGGGGCCGAAAAGTAATGTCGTGTTTTTTTTTTCAAATAAATCAATTATTAAAAGTTTTCATTTCAAATCAACGATGTAATTATCCTCGTTATCAATGGCCTTTTGCCATCTGGGGTAAAAGATTCTGGATAACGAGGACAACTATCATCATCGTTGATTAAAAATAAAAACTTTTAACAAATTGATTTGTTTCGCAAAAAACGACATTACCTTCCAGTCCCCCTAATAAATGATAATAATAAGAGAAGACAGTGGTGCCCATTTCCCCCCCCCCCCCCAAGCTCACTAGCGCAAAATCCCCCCCCCCTCCCCAAAAAACTTTTTCACAACACTCTTGTGCTTTTTTATTTTTATTTTTACCCTCTTTTTTATTTTATGATTTTTTTAATATTATTTATTTATTTTTTTTAAAACTATAACTATCATTTTTTTACATATTTTATTGATTTTTAAAAAGTACTAATTATGCGCAGCATGGAATTGCTCTTTTTCTCTTCCAGACATTTCAAGCACACACACACGCAAAATAAATAAACAAATAAATAATAATAAAAAAGAAATAAAAGAAATCATTTAAATAAAAAAACAGTAAATAATTTAAATTAAAAAAAATAATAAAGTATTTTAATAAATAAATACATCAGCTTACCCCCCACCCCCCATTTTGACTGGCACAAACTATAATCCTCCCCCCCCCCCTGTGGGCATCCCTGAGAGGAGAGAAGCTTGAATCTCACGGAGAGGGGCCTATACAATGAGCACCACTACAGAAGAAAAATTATTGAAAGTGCATTTTATTTTTCTCAATGCTTTTGTGCGCACAGTGTAATGTTGAACCCCTCGGACCCTACCATAGGGCCTCCGTAAACGGGAGGCGAAGTAAGGAGCGAAATCGAGGTCACAGGCAAGGACCACGCTGAGGTCCCTTTGATCAATGGTGAATCGTAGGTCATTTAAATACACGGCAAAAAATATATTGTTTTTACGGTATAATAGAGCTAATTTTATAGTAATTTACAGTAATAAATGTAAAATTGCTAGTTTTACAGCTTATTGCTGTGCATTTTAGTTTTAAATTGGAACCTCTGCTGTGCAGTATAATACAGCTAATTGTATGGTAATTAACTGTAAAATTGCTAATTTTACTGTTTATTACTGTGCTTTTTACAGTTTTAAACTGTAACTTTTGCTGCCAGTAGAATACTGTTGTTTTTACATTATAATACAACTAATTTTATGGCAATAAACTGTTAAATTGCTAATTTTACAGTAATAAACTGTAAAACTGCTAGTTTTACAGAAATAAACTTGTAAATTATCTTACTTTTTTCATTGGCATAAAGAAATTTATTTTCTTCTAAAACCTGTTCCAAGTGTTGTCGGCCCCGACTTATTGGGACCGGATGAACGAAAACCCCGTTTATACGAACAAAATACCTCGGAACCGAATATTCCCCGTGCTATAAACGCATTGTTAAAGATCCCCGCTTAAACAAATACCCCGCTTAATCGAATAATATTTCTTGGGATCGACAGCATTCGTTTAAGCAGGACCGACAGTATTTCAATAAAAGTTCAAACTTTCCAAAAAAGAAAAAAAGAGAGAGAGGGTGAGGCGGGGGGGGGGGATCAAATGTAGAAAGCATTATTTATCCTACGTTGCAAAAGGAGTAAAGAGTTCCTTATTATTCGGAAACAGATTTATGCATTAATTCTTAAATTATGTCCTTTATTTATGTTGATAATTCAAACATTTTATTCATTTACATATAGAAATTAATTAAATCGACAACATTTCTAAGGTCCCCCCCCCCCTCCTTTTGCTCGCATAAAAGGACACAATGGATTTAAATTTCAATAAATAAATAACCGTTTTAGTCAACATTGGGTTTTTGAAAATTTAATTAAGTACTTTCACAGTTTAACTATTAATTTGTTCTACGCAACAGACTAAACATAAAAATTAGAATGAATTTTGAATTTTAATACCAATGCATTCTATTTTACTTTTAGTTAAATTTAAACACACCCATGCCTACTTGGTTTGTAAGTCTTTAACGGAATTAAAAAAAAAAAAGTCTACCGGACTGTTTCGAAATTAAGTATTTACAAGCAGTGGAGCGGAAAACAAATGATATGAACAGCTTTTTTAGCAACGAAACAGAAAAACTAATAAAATCTTTACGAACAGTCTGTGTCATTGACTTTTTAGGGGCGGGGTGTAATTTGATTGGGTTTTTGAATTCTTTTTTTTTTTTTTGGAGGGGGGGGGGGGGTCTTTTAGCATTTGAGGAGGTGCGGGGTGGGGAGGGGGGAGATGAGCGCCCTGGGTCCGGTTTTTTGCAACTTAATAAAACACATTAATTTCAAGGTTGAACTAAAGCAATTGTTCAATTGTGGATATCGGATTTTTGAAACTTTTAATGCAGGATTTAAAGGCTCATCTCTGTTTATCCCAGTTTTTCAGTTTTGGATTCTTTGAGAATCAAGTCGTGAGAAAGAAAAAAAAAAACTAAATAAATAAATTTAAAAAAAAGCGAGGAAGGATGATTTTCTGTCAAATTTGTATAGGCGTAGGCATGTCGGGCCGAAGCGCACGCCGTCCTTTTACGCGATTATCTCGAAAAATCAAAAATAATAAACGAAACATAAACGGATAAGAGGGGAAAGGAACCAGTTATCTAAAAATTACGCAAGTACTTAAAAGAAAAAGAAAAATCCTTCCCCGGTTTTCCGTCTTTATTGAGTCTCATTTTTCTCTCAATAACAAAGGAATAAAACGTCAAAAGAGCGAACGAGCTTTCTGCCGTCGCGAGCGAATGTCGTTTTAAAAAAATCAGCGCGCATGCGCGGAATAGATTCTAAAGTTGGTACTTTCCATTATGGCGACCTTGGGTCATCTGGGGCAAAGTGTGTGTGATTGCAACTATGATGTGCGTTATCCCCGTAATCTGCGGAATTAAAAGGCATTTTAAATTCTGTCCCTGTTACAGACTGAACATTCCGAACTTTATTTGAGAATGTAACTATTAGTAGAGCTGCTTTTTTTTTTAAATAACTTCGAAGTCTTGCAGCTATCTCAAACCTCATGGCTTTATCAGCTGTTACCAAAACAATAATCCTTGTTGCCGTGGGGCTCATCTTGGCTCTTATGGGATTACTCTCCTTTGTGCTATTCCCGCGCATTTTGCAGTGGCAAGTGGAAGAGGTAAATGTTTTATTGAAAACTATGTTGACATCTTTTATTTAAAAATAAAATAATTCTTTTCTCCCATGTGCATGGTAACAGTTCCGTCGTACTAAGGTGGTTTGTTTACATTGTGGTGATCAAAAATGCTTTGCGCTGAAATGTGCGTTTGATGGAAAACTATATAAATAAAGCGCACATTGCCAAGAGTTTGATGAAAAAGAGCATTTTTTTTCTTGACAATTTGCTTTATTTACATCGCTTTTTTCTTCTTCCAGTTTTTATTGTTTTCATTGCTCAAAATTGTTGTTGCTAGGTTAATACTATTTTAAATGCTTCACGTTTATGTTATGTTTAATTTTCATCATTGTCATCTGATAAATGAGAAACGACGACATCTTTTATTTAAAAATAATTTAATTCTTTTCTCCCATCTCTATAGTAAAATTTCCACCCTACTAAGTTGGTTTGTTTACATTGTGGTGATAAAAATGCTTTGTGCTGAAATGTGCGTTTGATGGATAACTACGTAAACAAAGCACACATTTCCAAGAGTGTGATGAAAAACAGCATTTTGTTCTTGGCAATTTGTGCTTTATTTACATTTTACTTTTTTTTTCAGTTCAATTTTTGAACTCAAAATAGTTGTTGCTAGGTAAAAAACTCTATTGAATGTTTATATCATGTTTATATTATGTTCAATTTTCATCATTGTCATCAGAAAAATGAAAATTATGATGAATTTTTAATTTTTATATTCATTTATTAAACCTCATCTGATTGGTATATTTATTTATTTAAATTGTTTATTTTTTTTTTCTTTTTTTTCAGTTCATTCTTGTTTACATTGCTCAAAATAGTCGTTTCTAGGTTAATACTATTGAATGCTTCATGTTGATAATATGTTTATTTTTTTATCATTGTCATCTAAATAATGAGAATTATGAGAAATTTTTTAGTTTATATTTATTCATAAAAACTTTTCTATTTGTTTATTAATTTATTTTAATTGATGCATGGGGAGATACTTGAATGGGAATTCTTAATTCCGACAATATATTGTGAACTTTATTTTCATTTTGAGATTTTTTGTAACTAAACATAAAAAGGAATCAATAATAATGAATAATAATTAATTTAAAAATAAAAAAATATGTCAGAGAAAATTTACAAAATTCATGCTTAGCTTATATTCAAATCTTGAAAGTTGTATAAAATTTTCTTTAAATATTACATTTAATTTAAAGATAAGTATTAAATTTCATTGAAACTATTAATCATTTTGCTTAAAAATTGGACATCAATTTGCAAAAAATGAGAAATGTTAAGTGTTAAATATTTAGCTTTTAAGGAATTCTATTTTCTTCTTATTAAATTGTGTTTTGTATGAAATTTTATGGCTTTCTTGCCCCCCATATTTGGTGTGTTTCTTTTTTAAGGGCAGCGGCCCAGTGTTATTTTTTTTTTTTGTCTGAGGAATGTCAGTGGTAATTTTGGAATTTTTTGAGGAAATTGTAGGTCTATTTAAAACTCAGATAAATAGTCTGAGACCTCATTTAATATAAAAGATATTCTTGTGTGTCCATACTCACCCTATCTGGGATAAGAGAACTGCTATGACCATGCTTCAAATATGAGGGGGCAGTTCGGTGGACAAAAGTTAGTTTCAGATTTACAACTATGAGTTAATGTACTGTCTAAAATTTTTTCCTGCGACGGACCTCCCTGACAGACCTCCCTCCGCATGCGCACACTCCAAGTCTCTTCTGACTTTCTCGAAATAGGGGGGGAAAGCAATGAGGAAGTAGTAAGCGAACAAAAGCTGAAGGTATCCAGAAGTGTGCATCCTAAACCTATCTCCCCTTTTTCAGATGGAAGCATTCATGTCTGCCAGGCGTACAATACGCAAACATTCAGTATATCCGCTCTATGGCTCACCACCTTTGAAATAGAGCTGTAAAAGTATCCGTAAAGACAAGTGACAGGGGTCTAGAAAATTCGTATATCAATTTTTAGATTCTTTTACTTTGAAAAGGCCCTGTCTCATATTACTGGTTAGTGCAAATAATATGCACCAAAAATTATGTAAAATTAATTTTCTTTTTACAAAAGTTAAAAAATTTCATTGGAAGGAACCCACACCTAAAAGGATTCCATACCCCTCACCCCAGGAAACGTCTGGATCTCAATAAATATAGCGCACATACGGTGCTATAACGGCACTTATGCGATTTTTTTCAAAACTGAACTGAGTATGAGAAAATACACCTATTCTACATCTTTACATAGTACATTAATGTCGTACTTGTGTAGTATGCATACTTTCCATGTAAGGGTAGCAGTGTCGTTATGGTTTTGGTGCAAATTTGGATGCCACTGGGAGAATCAATGCTTCCCCTATAATATTAGATCATTTTGTCGGCACCATGCTAAAATAACGAATGTGAAAAATCGCGTTCTTCAAGTTCGAATTTTACAAATAATTAAAATTAAAATGATACCTTCGAACGATAGTTTTACACTTAAAGATATCTATAAAAGTTTAAAAATTGAAAATAACCAAACACGTCAGGTGGGGAAAAGTTATATGCTGTGTTTTGGCTCTCCTGACAAGTGCAAATTTTCACATTTGTAAGTTTACCATGGGGGCGACGATTTGCATAAGTGACGTTATAGCACTGTAGACCGTTACGTGCGATATGTTGCAGGTCCGCACCCCTGATGGTGACTGACCTCGTGAAAGTTTCTTTACACTGAAAATTTTGTCTGATGCTTCTGCAATTTTTGAGACATTATTGGATTTTTTAAATGCCTGAATGTCCCTTTTAATTAGATTTTGTCAATGTGTGTAAAGGGATTATCTTCTTACCTGATAATTCTGTTGCTGGTGTTGTAAAAAGAGCTACTTTGACTTTAGTTCGAGTTCCTGAAAAATAATAAAAAATTATGTTTTAATGAAAATTTTTTCTAGGACTAGCGAACAGTTCATAAAATTCTCAGTGTTCATATGTTAAAGGCCTGAAAATTAAGCGTCAGCTGCGTTGTAATGGCAATTCAACATTTTACATTTCATATTCAATCATTAAATCATTATTAAATAGTATCAATTCCAATTATATTTAAACTTTTTTTGAGTTTTGGAGTTAAACATACAGTAAATCTACAGAATAGGTATAAATTTTTGACAAAACTTAATTTTCAAATTGATCAATAAAGGTAGTTGCCCCCCCCCCCCCTCCCTTGACTGTGAAAAAATTGTGTTAGCAGGCGTTGATTTTGATGTATTTTGCATTACCCCCCATAAAAATTCAAAATGACGTCTCTGAATCCCACCTGTTAGTTTGTAGCCTTATGCTGAAAACATAGCATGGGTAAGCCTATTGTTTTGAATGCCAAGCAAGGGAGGAAGAAATTTCTCAAGGGAGGGGCAATTTTGATTTTAATACTTTTCTTGGTTTGCATGTGTTAAATACAAATATTTCAGTCGTTAATTCGGAAAATTTCTAGGGAAGAGCCTCAAATCCCTCCCACCCTTTCCTTACTATCATCAGAGTTGTCTAAAATTATGTTTTTTAGGTACTTCAAGTTCAAAAATGTTTTAAGAAAGTATTCTGAACAACATTTTCTGTCTCATATGTCATTAACGATGGACACTTTTTTTTTTTTTTTGCTCTCAATTCGGAAAAAATTCTAGGTAGGGGAGCAACACCCCCTACCTAGATTATAATATATGCTCTTTGTCCCCCTTTGCACTCCATCCCCTAACCTTCTGGAGAAACTTAACATGATGAGACTGAAAGAAATATCTAAATTATGATAGATTTTTACAGCATGTCATATGATATAATGTGTTTTAAAAGTATTTTTTTTATCACTTCATTGTTACTTTAAATTTTAAATTAATTTTGTTTCACACAGTAAATCTTCCTGATCTTGATTAAATTTTCCCAATTAATTCAATGCTTTGTTTTTCAGAATTTGGTTTTGTCCCCAGAGGCTGAGCCATATGAGTATTGGAAAGTTATTCCTGTGCCAATCTATGCAAGATTTTATTTTTTCAACATTACAAATACCAAAGATATCATAGAACATAATGCGAAACCTCACGTTCAAGAACTTGGTCCATATACTTTTCGGTAAGTTTGTAGATTCAAATTCCTTTTATGTTTTACAGAACAGTTGCATAATACAAATGTAGAAATAGTACAACAATACATTATGTACAAAAAATATATAGCTAGGGCTTTTTTAAAAGTGTGAATATACTTTACTCCTTGCTCCTTGAGATTTTTTAAGGAGTGAAATGTATGGTAACAATGATGGCCATAATCATGAGAAATTCCATTTTGAAAACTAACTTTCTGAAACAAATGGAAGCCAGTAGGAAAAGAAGAGATTCATACTATTTTGATTTTTAACATTTAAAATGTTTGACACCGTTTTAAAAAAGTAACTAAAACATTCAAATGTAATGTTTCAAGATTATAACTACTTTTTTCTTCCTTTTCTACAGTCATAGATTTTGTGCTTTTAGAAAATTTGAAAGCTGTTTGAAGCAAAAAGTTTCATTGCAAGTGCTTAAGAACCTTGAAAAACGTCTAAGTCTTTAGTCCTTGAATTTTGTGATTTTTTTGAAAAGATTTTGTAAAAAAACTTGTTAAAAATTTTTTTGCTGCTGTTTTCCAGTTTCTTAATTTTATTTTTTTGTATACTATGAAAAAAAAAAAAAAAAAATCTGATTATTTTGGGAAATTTTTTAAAAAATGAAATTGATGTCAAATTTATCACACTGAAAAATATTGACTTATTTTCGAGTCCCACCTTGATTAATTTTCATAATTAATGACTCAGTTAATGTTTTTTTTTTTTTTTTTTAATTACCAAGCGGCCAGCCTGTGCTTGGTCCATCCAAAATTGCCATGCAGTGTTTGAGATTTCAATCATTTCGCATCTTGTACATTTTCCAATATTTCATGGATAGATTTGTTGAAGACTAGTTTAACTCACGCTGTCTAAAATCTGCTTCTTTTGTTTCTTACTTTAGCAATTTATTTTGCTAATTTGATTTGCTAACTGATTTGAGTTATTAAATAAGTGATCACAGATATCAGTGCTGTTACTTGTCAAATTTTCAGTTTCAAATGTTGGCCTTCTTGAATCCCATGTGATAAAAAAAACAGTACATTAGATGCCTAATTTACATTAGATGCACATCAAAAATCATGATATGTATAAAGCAAACAAGCAATTGGTCGATTTTAGAGAACTTTTCAAATTTAAGGTAAAAAATATTAAAATCCTTATTTTCAGTTAGAAGTTCTAAATGTATTTCAGGCTTTCAGGAAAGGGGGATGACCTCTTCAACATCCCCGTAAATATGCCCTTGGGCTTTTGATAAGTTTGATCCAAAAATTTGGGCGTCAAATGTCTGAAATCCTGGGTATCAAATCAAAATTTTTGGCTGCCAAATGCAATAAACAACCACTTTTTTTTAACTCTGATAGTTATTAGAGGAAATTTTCCTTAGCGTGTTGAAGGAACCTTGGAATAATTATGTTTGGCCGAAGTACGTACTCACAGTTGAAATTACGTGTGTCAATTGTGTACTACAGCATCACTAACAACCATATTGCCATATTCAGAGCACTGTAGCTAATATCAGCAATAACTAATCGAACTTGAAACATGCATAATTTAATTATCATATGAAAGCTGCATTTTTTACTCCACTCCACCTATCACCCTTGTTTTGGAAATAATCTGCTGTTAGTCTCATTTTCCGACCAAAACTTTTACTCCACGCCTAGTTTTCCAACCATAGGTGCCAAATTTGATGTCTAGTTTTGTATCTCATTGAAGCTGTTCTTTCCTGATTCATTTTTATTAAACACCGCAATCTCTTCAAAGGATGAATTTGTAAAAGTAATTTTCAAATGCAAATAATTTTTCTTTAAAAAATCATTTTATTTTGTGTGTTTTAAATATGCAATTGACACAGCCTAGCATATTTGTAGCGTGTTTAGAATTTTTTTTAATACTTGATTCATTAAAAATGGTAACCTGGTTGATCGTGCCGTCTACTAGGTGCCATCAAGACGGCTAGATTCTTACTTTTTACACTTATCTCTCTCCATGCCCCCCCCCCCCACATATAGCTTTTTTATCTTGCTTTATTTTGTGTTAAACATTCCTTTAAAAATAAGCAAAATAAACTTATGGAACTTTTTACTAAACAATCATTACCCTTCCAGTGAGACTCGAGAAAAAGTGAACATCACATGGCATGATAATGGTACCGTATCCTATCAACAAGTAAAGAAATGGTTCTTTGAGCCTGAGCTAACGATAGGTTCATTGGATGATGTTGTGACAACCGTGAATGTCCCTCTTGTGGTAAGACGTTTATGGAATTTCATTATTTTGCTTACAATTATTTTCATGTATAATGTTTTCTTTTCTCTCAGTGAAAGCCCCTGTGATAGTAAAAATTGTTTTTATTTGGTGAAAGCTTTTGATTTTTAAAACGTTAAGTTTTGGAAGCTGAGCTCTTATGCTATTAAGGCATTCTTTAAAAACATTTCTGAAAAAAAGATTAACTAAGAAAATTTTTTTTTTAAATGCAAAGAGTTTTTCAGCTAAAATAAGATAGAAAAAAAGATGTTCAGCTGTTCTGTATAAATCAATACAAAGAGCTGGTGCCTATTAACCCCTTCCTTCTCGCTCCCATGAAAATGAGGGGGTGAAGTTTCGTCCTCTATTTCTCGCGCCCGTGATATTTCCGGGCTGAAGTGTTCAAAAATAATGCGCGAAAAATAATAAAACAATCTATTTCTTATGCCCGGAATCATGTTTTATTTCTCAATATGTACACCAGATGGCTGCACTAGTTTATTTGCAATGTTTTTAGAGATAGCTAACGTTTTTAGAGATAGTAACTTGGTACTATTGTCCTGATTGTGATGTTAGCCTTTGCATCGCATGCTTTGAAATTTATCACTCAAGAAAAAATCACTAGTATTTATTTAAATTATGCGTAAATGCAATAAAATTCTCTTTGAATGTTTCAATCACATATTTTTTATTTTCTCTCTTTGTTGGAAAACAAACATTTAGTCATAATAACCCTAAATGTTGGCTTTCCTGTTTTTTTATTTATTTTTTAATTTCAAGCTAAAAATTAACGTACAAATTAAAAATGAATGCAAATATTGTGTATACACTCAGTTTTATATAATTTTCTTGAATACAAAAATAGGCACTTTTATGACCATTTTCTTCAAGTTAAGGGGTTAATGGATAATATGTATCTATTTAAAAATGAAATATTTTTCGTTTCAAGTTGTGATAAGTTAAATTAATATTGATAACCTCAACACTGACCAAATAATAAAATTTGATGATTCTTTTGGTGTGAAGAATTATTTCCTTGTAACTACAAAATTGGAGTTTGGAATTCTAATTGGCTGTTTGTGCAACTTAAATAATGGTTTTTGTTTTTACTGTTCATGAACTTGCTTTTTTCATTTGAAATGGGGAACTAAATAAAATTTGGCTGTTAGCTGTGATGTTTCGTATTCATGTGTTACCACTCCCCCCCCCCCTCTCTCTCTTAAAAAGAAAAAAAAAAAAACCTTGGTTAAATGATGCCTGTTTACAGCAATATTTTATTTTTGTCTGTTACTATCCCTTTGATGCAGTCACTGACAATAAAACAGGTAGTTACTAATTGATTAATTACCTTTGTACTTGAAAGGTAAAATAAATTTAATCAATGCCTTATAGCACAAAAAAAAAAAAAAAAAAAGAAAATTAGCAAATTTTGTGGAAGAGCGCAAGTTGATTAATCTTATTTTACAGATGGTTACTCTTCTTTTCTTCTGCTAAATGATGCTATTTATCGTCCGATTGCATAATAGTTATTTTTATAGATAACTAGCTTATTGCTTGAAGTTGCTCGGGTTTTTATGAATGCAACATAGCTTTAAAAAAATTATTTAAATGAATTCTATCCACATGAGCATACTTATTTCATGCTAAAGTCAAATAGGTGAGCCTTAAATTGATAATTCATTGTTAATCATAATCTTTGTTGGAAAATACTCGCATTTAAATGTGTTAAATTTTATCAATTTGTACGCTTAAAGGCTTATCTCTATTACCCTATCTATTCAAAATGGAACAAAAATGGCAATTTGGAGACAAAAAAGTTGATTATTGAGCTTTTTGGATTTTTTTTTTTTGAATTTCAAAACCCCGCCTATGTGAATTTTAATGCATCAAGGACCTCTTGCCAAGTTTGATGAAAATCCGACGAAAACTGGATTTGTGTAAACAAACATACAAACAAATATGTATACATACATCCATTTATATACATATAGATTGTTCTGATTGAAGGGGTTTTTGTTTGTTAGTAAAAAAAAGGTAAGTTTTCTTTGTCTTTCACATACTATTGAGATTTCACTATTTAAATACTTGAAATAAGGTTAATATTAAAATTGATGTAAGTTGTCAAAAAACATCCTGTCATGTAATTTAATGCTTCTAATTACTGATACTTTACTTTTAGACTTCCGTAAATCAAGGCATGTTATCTGGAGATGACTTTTTACTTAATGCCATCAACGCTGTTCTAGAAAACACCAACAGTATGGTTTTTGTGGAAAAATCTGTGAATAGTTTGCTGTTTGAAGGCTATGAAGAGAAAATATATGAAACAGTGCAAGAAATGGGAATACCTGTTCCATATGATAGATTTGGCTGGTTTTATTCTGTAAGTATTTAAAAGATTTATTCTAATTTTTTAAAAAAGTTATTAGTTTTACAATAGGTAGTTAATGAATTGTTCAGTTCTACCATCTTCTACAGGTTTTCCATTTTTAAATCAATGAACAAGTTTTATCCTTTGGTGCTGCTATCTGTTTTTCTCCTCTTTTTAATTAATTTATTTTAAGACTCCCAAAGCTGCATGCAATTTTATATTTTTTCTGGTTTGCATTTTAATGTGAGAAAATGACTAGTACTTGATAATGTCATGTTGTTATTATGATGTTATTGATCAAAAATTTATTTGATTTCAGAAAAATAACAGTGACGATGGCTTATACACAATCTTCACGGGGAAAAACGAAGTGGGGAAGTATGGCTATGTTGATAAATGGAATGGGAAAAGGTATTACTGCTTTGCCTTTTTATGTTATATGTTTTACTTGCATTTATTTTCGATTCTAATTCAGAAATATTTCTTTTTGAATGTTTTATTGGAATATTTGATTGTTTTATTATTATTATTATAAATGATGCACAAATATGTGCTTTACACCAATTCATTGAAAAGTAAATATACTGTCGGCCCCACTTAAACGAATACTATCGGTTCCAAGAAATTTTATTCGATTAAGTGGGGTATTTGATTAAGCGGGGAACAATTTTTTACCTTTCCATTTTCACAACTTTTGTCTCAAAATATAATAATAACAAAGAAATAGCTATATAAAGAAAATAATTAATGTTATTGGTAAAAACATTTTGCAATAAGCAAAGCAAACAAAATAATATAATAATTGAGTATAAATATTGTACAGTCGTATGAAAATCATAAGAAAGTAACTTACAACTTGTGTTGCAAAAAATTTGTTTTTCCGCCTTTTATTTTCTGAAACAGTCCACAATAGTGGTTTGCTTGCTCAAGGTCTTGTGGGAACACTTTTATTTCATTCGACGTTTTTCTTAGCAAAAATTTTTGCAAAAGCTGACAAATATTATTCAATTATCCGGGGAAATTATTTGATTAAGCGGGGATATTTAACATTGTGTTTATGGAGAAATGTTCGGTTCCAAACGGTTTTATTCGTATAAGCGGGGTATTCGTTTATCCGTTACCCGATTACACGGGGACGACAGTATGTGCTCTAAGTGGAAATTAGTTTTTTGAACTGAAGAGGTATCTCATTAAATTTTTGGTGTTCAGTGCATGGTATTGTCATATTTTGAAAAGTTTTAATACTTTTCAGAGCGTTAAGCTCTATAAATAGCTGTGTAATAAATGCGGAGCCATTTCCCGGTCCATTATTTCGAGAGATCAGGAGAGACTGTTGCTCCCCCTGGCTTTGAAAAATCAATGTTTTTAAATGTATGTGAGCATGGTTTTATGGGGGAAAAACCATATTAGCATAACATGCATTGAATATGTTTTCTTTAAACCCCACCACCCATTCCTGGAAAAAAAAATTGTTTTGTTGGGACTGGCAAAGGCCACGAGACTGAGATCAACTAAAAATTTATCTTTTTTGTGTTATTTTTTAATTTGATTTTTAAATACATAAAATTGTACTCCATTTGTTATGCCTGGTACAGGCGCTTGATTTTTGCTAATTTGATCAAGAAGATTTTCAACAGATAAGTCGCATCAAAATGCTCAGACTTAATTTGACCAATGATTTTTACTATTTTCATGCTTTCAGTATAGGGGGTGTACATTCTAACATAATTATACTGATATTATGTATTATTAATGTATAAGGATTGCATTTATGAAATCCCTAAGCATTTATTGCTTTATGTTTCAGCCTTGTAGCTGGAAGACATTATCCATGCAACAGGATTGATGGAACAGGTGCGTAATTTTTTTTCAACTTTATTTTTTGCAAATGCTGTAATGATTTTTAAAAATGAATTAGAGTAATAACTAAATGTATCAGATGCATTTCACGGTATTTGTGACATAGGGGTGTCCGTAACAAAACTTTTTAAAAGTTTAAAATTTTTATATATATTGAAAAAGTACATTCTAAAGTATATGAATATCATACTGTTTTCATAGTTCACTTTATATTATGTTTGTAATGGCACTCAGAACATTGAAAATGCAATTTGCACTGTTACGGACTCTACATTGAATTTTTCTTTAAAAACTACACTTTTATTCCAATTATTGTTACGGACTCTATAGTCATCATTTTCACAATCCATAATTTTTATAGAACACACTTTTCGATTAAAATTGTTAGTTATATTAGAGGTGAGCCTTTACTTTATCTGTCTTAAGTACAGGGACGTCATTTCAAGTTTTTCCAGGGGGTGCAAAGGGTAAAAATACAATACAATTTCATCAGAAAACAACAAAAACCACGCCCACTTATATGTAAATACATTGATTTCCCAAAGTCGGGGGGGGGGGGCAATTGACCCCCCCCCCCTGCCCCCCTTAATGATGGGCCTGCTCAAGTACCAGTTTTGGCTTGAAAATCGGTTTAAGCCAGATTTAAAGAAAAATTCAATTTAGAGTCTGTAACAGTGAAAATTGCATTTCCAATGTTCTGAGTGCAATTACAAACATAATATAAAGTGAACTATGAAAACAATATGATATTCATATACTTTAGAATGTTCTTTTTCAATGTATATAAAAATTTTAAACTTTAAAAAAGTTTTGCTATGGACACCCCCACCCCTATGTCACAAATTCCGTGAAATACCCCATTAATCTCTAGGTCACCTATACACTGGGTTGTGGGCATCTATTGCCTTTGAGCAGATCTCGACTGTCTTGAGATGTACTTGGATTGTTTTTATTTGTAATTTAGAAAAAAATTGTTGTATTCTATGTCAGAGGTGGGGAATCTTTTTCTACGTAAAAATTGCATTTAACCAATACCTCCTTTATACTAAATGCCTATCACTTTTTTTTATTTTTAACACAGAGCAAAAATTCGCCCTTTGTTCAGGACGCACTGCCATCTAGCGACATCCTTCGAAACAAGGAAACTGTCAGGGAATTTAACAATTGGTTTATTTCAAAATTTAAATTCAAAAATTTACAAATTAAAAATTTAATTCGAATATGGTTTGGATCCGTCGCCAATAGCTGTAGGCCGCGAAGTAAGACTTTGTCCCGAACAATTGAATCCCTTTTTGAGCCAAATGCAGTAGGCATTTAGTCTTTCAGGGGCTTTGAATTTTTGTCATCATTTCTCTCACTATTATGAGTTACTATTTTTAAGTGGTATATTAGAAGCGTCAAATAAGGTTATCCAAGGTTTTATTCTACAAATAATGCAGATATACATATCTGCATTATTGGTACAATAAAATGTTGGATAACCTAAGTTTACTTTTCAAGCACATACAGGTACTTATCCAACATTAAAAGTGTGCTAGTAAATGACATCGAAATTTATAGATAATTCCAAAATGGGTAGATTGTGGTTTAGAAACTTGATGATAAAGTGAGTTTTTATGAAGTTTCATTTATAAAAAAAGCTTCATCAAAGTTGTATCTACAACTTATTGAATTAAGTTTACAATAATTTCTTTATAAACATCTACTTGTATAAAATATTCATCTTGGAAAATGTGGTAGGACATTTTTAGTCTCTATATATTAGTCAATAGAATTATTTTCAAAGACTTTTCTTAGCTTAAAATCATGTTTATGTTTCTTCATGCTTGAAGCTAGAGCATGAAAATAGTTTGAATTTCATGTTTTAAAGTTTTGAAATAAAATTACTTAAAAGTGCAGTAAAGTAGTCAATCAGTATTTGTCAGACCATTTGATTATTATTATCATTATTTTAATTACATATAAACTGTAAAGAACATTCTTTTTTGATAAGCTGTTATTGAGGAAATCTTAATCTCATTGGATAAAATAGTCAAAACGAACGTGTTTGCAGGCGAATTAATCTCTATTTCATATAGTTTTCATGAAGTGGTACCCATCTCATTTGAAGCATAGTTCTGTTTGAAAAACCATTTGTAGTTTTCTTTCAATTGTGGTAAATATAAAGTTTCATTGAAGTGAACTGTTGGTTTAAATATAATTTTTTTTAACTTCTTGTTATAGCTGGTGATATGTGGCCACCTTTTAGGAATGACAAAGAACAGAAATTACATCTGTTTGCAGCAGACATTTGCAGGTATGTTTTAAAAATTGCCTAGTCACTTGTGAACATATTTTAATCCCCTTCACCCCTTTAACCCCCTTTTTGGGCTATTGATATGAGAGAAGAAATTTTAAAATGTATGCCAGTTTATATCTTTTTTTTTTTTTTTAATGCAAAAGCTTCAAAATTCTAAAGTATAAGAGTGAAAATAAATCTGTTGTGAATACAGTTGTTTCTCTGTTTAACAACTTTCAAGGGGCCACGAAAAATGTTATTGAATAGAGTGTATTCAAAAATGGTGAAAGATGTGGATAAGAAATTTTATACGTGTTGGAATAACATGTTTTACATACTTAAACATGTCTTTTTCTGTCTAAGTGGAAACAAATAGATAAAATTAATATTTTACTCAAAACCACTTTTAAATTTACATTTATGATGATTTTTGACTTTACAAAAAATATATTTATCAATACATTGTCAAATCCTTTCGTTAAAACGTGTAAAATTATATAATAGAAGCGTTGTTAAATAATTGGCCCTCTAAGTTTGATAGATATCGAAAAAAAGGAACATGTGAACATGACAAATTCATGTTTCGAGAAAAACGAATTTAAAGATTTCATTCATGAAACGAACACTTTTGAATGCTTTTGAAAGAACAAAAAGTTATGATGCTTCTGTTTTTTTTTTTGATGAACAAATGTGATATATGGTTTGAAAGATAAAAGTTAAAACTTTTTAATGGCATAAAAAAGTAAAAATCGAATTATCGGTCAAAATTGCCTTACTTGACCCCCTTAATATGTTTATAGAAAAGCATTTTTCTTTAAAAGAAAATTGTTAAATTTCAATATCATACTAAACAGTTTTTTTTTTTATTCCAGCACGCTTCATTTAAGCTATCTGTCAGAAGTACTTGTAAACGACATCGAATTGTATAGGTATTGGTTGGACGAAACTGCTTTTGACAATGGGAAATATGAGAAGGCAAACGAATGCCAATGTAAAGACTTCTGCAAGCCACCCGGAGCTTTGGATATTGAAGAGTGTCAACATGGTTGGTTACTGTACTGCTCTTTGTAATATTTGCTAAGTGTCAAAAATGGGTTCTAAAATGTAAAATAGTTATTTAATTCAAAAAGTTTTATTTTTATATTTAAAATGAAAATTAATTATTTAAAGTGACCCATACAGATGAATGTGAAAGTCCCTGTACTGTAATATACAAATACAAATTTAAGTGTGACAACCAACAACAGGCTCTGGGCCCAGCTAGGTTGGTCCTGCTCAATTTGTAGTCCCCAATAAAGATCAATAGCATTTTGAAGCTATCTACTCCCTTGCTCATTACGACATCTTCCGGTAGGATATTCCAAGGACCCACTATCCTATTAAAATAGTAATTCTTCCTAATTTCCTGGTTAGCTTGAGGTTTGAATAGTCTTAAACAATGTTCTCTTGTCCTGCATTTCATGCAAGACTTTAATCCAGTTACTTCTTTCATTTTTATACTGTTTAACAACTGAACCATGTCCCCCCCCTCCCCGCCCAACTCTCCTTTACTCAAGACTATATGTATTAAGCACCCCAAGTTTGGAATCATACTCTAAGTTAGAAAGCCTATTCACTAACCTAGTAGCACTCCTTTGAACCTTTGCCCGTAAATTAATTTGGTCTCCTTCTTAAGGTAAGGAGACCAAAACTGAACAGCATATTCCAAATGGAGTCTTACCAAACTTCTATATAAAGGCAGAAGAACCTTACGTTAAAGGTGAATGAAACAGCTGTCCATGGATCGAAATAGTTGAGTTGGAGGTGTATTGCATGTTCCTGCCTTAGCCCTTGCTTAGGGGCGGTTACTCACTGCTTTAAATGTTGTTAGGGTTTGTATCATTCTAAGACATTTAACGAAGATATTTTATACCTAGTTCCAAAATGACTGCTTAAGTCAAATGATGTTCAAATTCCTGTCAACTGAATTTTGATGAAAGTTCTGTTCATTGGAACAGCGGTTCCCAAACTATTAAGACCACGGAATTCTTAGTCACTGTTAGAAATAAGCGGTTGTTAGTCGCATTTTGTGACCAGAATTTTGGATTTTACGTCTAGAGTTCAACCACTCTCAGCCGCCAGACACCCTGCATGCTGCTTAACCCTCTCCCTGCGCATCCCGCGATTTCCACGGGCAACGTAGAAGTAGCAAAATTTGCGCAACCCGCAATTATCGCAGGGATGCGTTTTTGCCGTCTATTTAAGTGTGCAACCCGCTCTCTCCCCGTTCATGGTTTCATTTCGGCTTTTCTGTAATGTTTAATTGTTTATTTAGGTGTCGACTAACAGATGGCGTTAGTTGTCCACATTTCTGCGAAATATATAATAATATTCAATATTCTGACAACTTTTTTCTCTGGTCTAATTCTATATAAAAAAAACTCTTCTACAAAAAATTATTTTATATTTTAAGTCTAAAATATATGTAGATTTGAAATATGTAATAAAAAAATATGCAATTTTTGAACCTCATTTGATAAAAAAAATATGCAGCAAGAGGGTTAAAATGAGCATAGGGAATAATATATTAAAGAGCCAGACGTCTTAAAAGTATCACTCGAAAACGTTGCCAGCACTTAGACTAATAGTTTTGTTCGAATCTTTCTTCATTCTTCCCTTTAATGTTTGAGAGAAGGGGAAAAAAATGAATAATGCAATTGTTAAAATTTTCTAAAGTTTTAGAAATGAAGTATGTTTTCCCTGTACAGGTGCTCCGGCTATTGTTTCTTTTCCTCACTTTCTGTATGCTGACCCACAGTATTTAGAAAAAATAGATGGCTTAAAACCGGATCCAGAAAAGCATAAATTTATCATTGATTTGGAACCGGTAAGTTGATCGTTGTTTACATTTACAGGTTTTAAGTTTTGAATCATTTTTATAGCATTCTAATTTCATTGTCTTAGTTTCATAGTTAATGAATAAAATTCTAGGGTAACTTCTAATAATTTTAGATTTTTATTCGAAACTACAATGAAGTTTATTTTAAAATGAGATTTTGTTGCAATTGTAGATGTATAAAAAATTCTTGATGTGTATACCATATTCTGTCTGCCCCACTCAAACCTTTGGTTCTAAGAAATATTGGATTAAGCGGTGAATTTTCTGCACATTTCCAAACTGACACTATTTGTCTTGAAACGTTATAATAATAAATCAATAGCTATATGCAAGAAATAAGAAATGTTATTGGTTAAAAGTTTTTGAACTAAGCTAAACAAAAAACAAAATGGTATAAGTTTTTTTGCGTATGAAAATTATAACTATATAATTTACAATTTGAGTTATTAAATCTGTTTTAAAGCCTTTTTCAGTATAATACTGGCTTGCTTGCTCAAGGTTTTTTGGGAACACTTTTCTAACTCCTTTTTCCCCCCTCCTCATCTTAGTTGAAGCATATGTTTCCGAAATACTGTATAGTTAGTAAATTGAATATAAGTGTTTTATTGTATAAAACAGGGATACTGCATTTCAGTGCAGAGAATGTGAACTTATGGTTGAAAAGACGTCCAACATGAGAGATTCATCTGTAAGCTCACATTCTTTGCATTGAAAAAAAAGCGTTCCTTGTAATGCAAAAACATGTCTACAGTAATATGCTGGTTTCGTGCAATCAAATGCTATTTTTAATTTTACTTTTTTGCGCAAAGATTTTTTTTTTAGCTGTATAATTATTTTAAAAACTTCTGAAGTATTATTTTTTGTGCATGAGATGGAATAATTTTCATTAGAAATATTGTTATTTTCTTCTCTTTCTTTTTTAGAAATTGGGTATTCCTGTCAATGTCAATGCTCAGTTGCAAATAAATGTAGCCGTTCCTCGATGTGATGGAATAACGTAAGTACTTTAATTTCATTGATTTGGTGATTTTTAGCGACGTCTGTTGTTAATTTAGAGCAATAAAAGTTTTTGGTCAGAATATTTTATAAATTACTAGCTGTGTGAAACAGCTTTGCATGGATCTACTTGTTTCTTTTTTCTGGGTGCAGTTAGCGATTCGGTTTTCAAAACCTTCGTAAGGACCCCCCCCCCCCCCCCCCCCAAGAAGGTATTTTTCAAGATCTTTGCAATTCTTTTCCCCTGATACTATAATGAGTTCTGATTTTCTTGATCTGCTAAAATATTTTGGGTTTATCGTCAAGTATTGAATTTAAGGATAGTTTTTTTTACGATGTATTAAATTTCATGATTACTGTAGATTATTTTTCTTTCTCTAAAGTTAAGCCACTAACCAAAAAATCTATTAACTTGAGCTCAATTAAGACGAGGCTAATTAAGTTTTAAGTTGATTATTCTTAAGTTAAAACCAACATTAAGTTTATTTTTCTTCATGAAATTTTTTTATTACTATTATTGTTATGATGATTGTTAAATTTAGGTGAAAATGACTAAAAATAGTGGTTTATGAAAATAGTTTGTATTGCATAAATTATATTTGAAAATTATTAACTGTTAATTTCAATAAAAACTAAGACTGTGTTAAGATTTTGTCAAAAAATGCAATATGAACTATAGAATATTTTTAGAACTACTATCGATATGTTTCTAACACTGTCTTATTCTTGCTGCATTTGGATTAGAAATATTACAACTGTGTCATTCAAGTGAGTTTTCATTTTTATGCATTTAAAAATTAAATTTTCAGCGTTTGCATATACTGGAAATTGTTTTTATTTTATGAATTGTCATATTTCTTTTTTTCAATTATTTTTCTTTGTTACTATTTTCTTAGTTAATTTTATATACATTGTTTATATTGTATATGTGTACAGTAAACGCTCGAGTATCCGGAACGCTCAGGAAACACCGAATTCCGGTTCATTTTTTCTCCTTAACTAATGTGAAGATGCTTTAAAATTTTGTGTTTTATTCAGATTCTTGAAAACTAGCAACGATAATTCCTATTTTCCCTTCAATTTCTCAAAAATGTCAGTTTTTTGCTGATTTTTGAAAAAATATGAATTTACCCGAAAATTTTAAACAATATGTATGTTTCCTGCATAAATAACCCAAGTATTGTTTATAATCGCCTCTAAGGTGATGAATTTAGGCCCAAAAAATGAAGCTGAAAGTTAGCGGAATCAACTTATACTCGGGACAGAATTTCTGAAACATTTTCCTGAACTATTGTTGGTAAAAAACACTCAAAATCGTGCAAACGAAAATCCTTAATCGCGATCACAAAAGTGAACCTTTTGTGTAAAAAAGAATAAAACTCTCGCTATATTTACTTTAGTAATGGTCCCTGCCTTTAATTTCTCATCTTTTTTGAAACGTTTACTTTCAAAAATCGCGAAAACACATTGCTGATTTTTTTGAAAAAGTGAGGTCTCGATTTATACGCGAATTTCCAATTTTTTCCCTATTTATCTCTCAAAAAAGGTGGGGGTGGAGATTGATTTATACACAGGATCGACTTGTACGCAAGTATATGCGATGCTTGCTTGTAACTCAAGCAATTAAGTGAAAAAACAAAGTTTAAAGTCAGAAAATCGACTTTTCTGTTGAATTTAAAAATCGAGAATCTTTGGCGAAATTTTCCGGTTACTTCAGCGTTCCAGTTACTTGAATGCCTGAAACATGAGCTTTTACTGTGTATTTGTGAGTCACAATTTTGGACTGTTTTGAAGTCTTCTTTTCTTAAACTATACTTAATGTTTTATGTTGAAATTCTACTTAATTGCTCCTTTTTGTATTGTAGTGCACTTGAGTTCCAGAATGAAACAATATACTATCCTATTATATGGTTCAGTGAGGTAAGTTACTTTATTCATTGGTTAGGTAAATTTTGTCTGAAGAAATTCAGAAAAATAAAACTGTACTGTACCTAGTTTGTCGGCTGGGTAGGACTTCACACATTCCAGGGTCCCCTGTACCTACCACAACTCGTGGTTTAACCGGGATAGGACCCTGAAGAGCGCTCTGTTCTTTTTTTTGAACCAAAACCAAGGGGTGAGCAAACCCTTGGCCCAGCACTCCCAGAAGTATCGTTTCACTTGGAGGACTTTGTGACCATGACATTTTTAACGTCCCCCAGCCACCATTAATCAAGACTAGAGATGAAAATGGTCGGAAAAAAACCGGAAACTTTCGGAAAAAAACCGTTTTTTTTCCGTTTTTTTTCGAGGAGGTTTATTTCCACTCCGGAAAAATTGATTTTTTCAAATTTTTAGTAAAATGAAATTAAAATTTTCAGCGCAAAATGATAAATAATGATAAATTTTAACATAAATGATGTACTCAAAAAGGTTGGGAATCACTGGAGAAGACCGACCAGTTAATAAACTGATCTTACATTGTTCCAAAAGCATTTTTTTTACGCTAATTTTCAACAGTTTTTTTTCCATTTAATTTTTAAGAAAGAAATGACTAGAAAATCTTTTGTTTGTATAATTGTTAGAAGCGTTAATTTATTGAATCCTGCATTTTTGTTTTTCATTTAAATCCCCTAAACATCTTGATGCAAAAGCATATCGCCATTATTTTCGTTTTTTTTTTCCTTATTTAATTACATTGCAGGTATCAAAGAGCATTTTTTTTAATCGTGTACAAAATACTAGTTTTTGAGGGTAATTATGAAATTTGGATACTGAAGTTGTGCTAAAATGTTCAATTTCTGGGAATACTCCCCGATAATTTTCAGCTTAGAAAGCAGAAAAAAAAGATAAATAAAATTTATCCAGTTTTTAGGGGAGTACTTGAATATTGGCCATTTTATAAACATTACGTTCTCTACTCTAGGACAGCACAATTTTTAATTGAAAATGTTAAAGCAATAGTAAATAAGTACAGAAATTTATGTTAAAAACACATTTTAATATTTTATAATAAATGAACCACTGCTCAATTAGGTAAAAAATTAATTCTGATTAAATTCCAACTTTTGTAAACACAACAGATTTTATAATTGGCCTACTATTAGTGTATTTTTGATATTAAAAGTACCTAAATTATTTCTTATTAAAAATTACATATCGCCACTGAAAGGTAAAATTATTTCATTATTGACAAGTGCTTATGCACAAAAAATTTCATTTATTAATATGAATTCTTTCATACAAAATGCATTACCTAACATTTTAACTGATTTTCTTTATGTACTTCCTCTACTTTGTGTATGTATAAAATGAACTGTCACATACATATTTAATTTTATATCATAGATTTATCAATTTTCTGTTAAAAATTGTTAATTTCCTTTTGGTATTTAGATAGTGTCCTAAATTTTATATTAATATGCAATATTACTAACATTATGACAACATATTTACAAAAAAATTAATAACCTAATTTAAATAGTTTACATATCTTTCAAAGATTTTTTATGTGTCTAACAATTCAGAGTTCAAATCGTACTAAGATAATAATTATTAACTTTCTGTGTATTTAAAGTAACACAAAATATAAAATAAATAACTAAATAATAAAAAAAACTATATTAAAGTAAGTACACTAACCTTTATTGCAAATTCCAAGCAGAATTCAACGCTATCAACTATTATTCTGCCGTGGGCAGGTAAATGGCAGTATCTGCAAAAATGAGTTTTCGAGATAATTGAAGAAACGCGTTTTTGATTTCCCACAAAGATCAATAAAGCATTGAACTTCGAACATAGGCGATACTATATGTTTATACCGATATATTTTTTGGGTAATCGATTGCATTTTGATTTTGCAAGCGCATAGAGAGGTAAAGCAGATACTGCCGTTTACCTGCCCTTTTCACTCTAATTGTCATGTGGAATTGACTGGCAGTCGGCAGTAACTGCACAGTATGCTACTAAATGTCCAGTATTTACATATTCGACAACATGCGGAGTAGATATGTTATTATGAAATATATTATTGCATTGTGAATGATATGTTTTATTTAAAAATATACATAAATACCATGTATCCACTCGATATAGATTTAATATAAACGTACGCGAAATATAATTAAAAATATAATGAACTGTATTGTATTATGGAAAATATGAAACAAAACTTGATGGTTCTTCAGCCGTTTTTACTTTCTTTTACTTAGTAAAGGAAGTATTGTAATCACAAAGAAAATTTCACTCAAAATTCGGTCTAAATTTTGATTTTGCTCACCCCCGAATGAATGTTGAGTAGTTTTTTCGACCTATCAGCACATGCATATGTACCTACTAACATATAAACAGCCGAAATATCCTTTTCGACCATGTCCCAGTAAATTACGACGAGTTTTCTCGTGACGTCTGTATGAACGTATGCATGTGCGTATGTATGTATGTTTGTATGTATGTGCGTATGTATGTATGTATGTCGCATAACTCAAAAACTATATGCCGTAGAAGCTTCTAGTTTGGTATGTAGGCTCTGAGGGTGGTCGTTGTGCACCTCCCCTTGTGGTTGCATTCGAATGTTCCCAAGGGGGTCTTTTACCCCTTTGTGGGGTAAATCAATGTTAATTTCAATACAGGTTGAGTGATATGATTTGGTGCAACCACTTGGCTATATATCGCCAAACTTTTGGTCGCCAAGTGTTTGCCGCCAAGTTGGCGACAAATTTGGCGAAAAAATGATTTTTTTTTAAATTTGGATTCAATTTGGCGCTATTGGGCACATTTTGCGAAAAATTCACTGAATCATGTTAAAATCGGCGATATTTAGAAAATACATCATTGTAAAACATTATTTTGCATTGATTCGTAACAAACTGGGGGTGTAAATGTTTGAATTGTTATCTTGCTCACTCTAATGCACTATTTTAACACTTGAGGCATTTATTATGGAATTTAAACGTAAAAGGAAGTAGTGTGGCGTACACACCATATGTTTTAAAATTACTACAAATCAGTTAATGCTTTGTACTTTGCATCAAAACAAGAAATCACTTTGAGAAAAAGAGCGCTTGAAATGCTTGTTGTGCTGACGATTTTTTTCATAGTACTATTAAAAATGCAACAGCTAGGGATTAAACTGCAAAAACTATCGTCTGTTAGTATGAAAGCAACTGTAATTAAAAGAAAACAAAACAATGTAAATAAAACCATTTCATTGCTGCTTTTTTGTTTGTCGTCTGCCAAGTTTGGCTTGTGTATCTTTGAAATCGTTAAAAATATTGTCTGCTAGTAGAGAGAAACTAGCAGACTACTTTCCTACACTACTTTCTTTTACGTGTAAATTTTTTTAGTAGATGCCTTAAGTGTTAAAATAATGCTTGGAATGAGCAAAATGACAATTGAAACATTTACGCCCCAAATGTACCACGAAACAAAGCAAAAACTAATTTACAGCAATTCATTTTCTAAATATCGCCGATTTTAGCATCATTCAGTGGATTTTTCGCAAAATACCGCCAATAGCGCTAAATTGAACCCAAACTCATAAAATATTTTTTTCGCCAAATTTGTCGCCAGTTTGGCGATGTGTCACCAAGTTGGCGACAAGCACTTGACGACTGAAAGCTTGGCGATATATCGCCAAGTGGTAACGCCAATTTATATCACTTAAGTCACCTTTGATATTAACACTGATTCACCCCCAAAAGGAATAAAACACCCCCTTGGGAACATTCAAGTACAACCAATGGCCTCCCGTGACCTCCCATTAGAGCACCCCTACTTTCGCTTAGTTTAAGTACAAAGGAAAACGGTTTTTGCGGCTTGATGCAAGTTTTGCACAGCGATTCATATTATGTTCATCCTGCAGACATGCAGATACTGCCGTTTACCTGCCCACAGCAACGAAAAATGCAGTTACTGCTAATTACCATTGGTTAAAAAACAGTTTTTTTTCATCGGAAACCAAAAAAAGATGCTTGTACCATAAAACTAAGGTAACATAGATTTCAAAAATGCAAAAAAATGAAAATCGAAAAATTTGCAGTTACTGCCCTTTACCTGCCCACGGCAGTATTTCTCTCTCAGCGCAACAACTCTACACAGAAACTTCTTTAACAAAATCAACGTCCTTTTAGTGAAGAACTAATTTTACTTCTTCATGAAATGAATAAGCATAACTTCAGCCACAGAACTAGGTTTCCGCTGACTATGCTAACTAAATGTATATTGCCTTGCTTGCTAAGCACAAAGTAGAATCTGCAATCGAGCTCAAACTGAGATATTGTATTTTAAAGAGCTGCGCCTACAGATATTTTGTTGTGATGACTTTTTATTCAGCAGATTAAAAAAAAAAAGGTTCCAATCACAAATGACTACAAAACATTTTATTAATAACACATACGAAACAGGGAGCAACCTCTGGATAATTACTCTGGTTTTGTTGAAAAGTAGGGGTACGACTATTGCGCTTAGCAAGGCAGTGCAGTAAGTTGAAACTCCAGTTTAAATTTTGTTCGGGTTTAGAAACCATTACGCAGTTTATAGTTTTCTGTTAGAAAGGTTTAAAAAAAAGTCATTTAATATTTATTTGGATTTAGTTTGGGTTGGGAAAAACCAGAACTCAACAGTTTTCATTTTTAGATGGTGAGGTTATATTACAAGGGAGAAAATCATTCTGATTTTTCTTTCAAACACTATTATTGATGTTTGAAAGTATCTACTTATTATTTTAAGTTTTAAAGACAGTCTAAAATAGACAGTCTTTAATTGTAAGGGTTAGACACACTTTATCCAATATTAACAGTGAAATGACGATATGATTCATTTGTGGGGTTTGACCAAGAAAGCTTTGAGTCATAAAACAGAAAGGCTATTTTTTTCCTATTAAAACCTACCTAATTATGCCTATTTCTGTCATCAGGAAAAATAATATGTGTTGATTGCATTTATTTTTAATGATTAACCTTTTAAATAATCCAAGAAAAACAAAACTATTAAAAAACGCTTTTTTTAATTGTAAAAAAGTCAATTTTCCATTTTTTTCCAATTTTTCCGGAAAAAAACAGAAAAAAAAACGGTTTTTTTTCCATCGCTTCAAAATTTCCGGAAATTTTACATCTCTAATCAAGACAGTAAGTCTTTGATCGGCTGGGATCAAACCCGGGTCCCTCCGGTCACAGCTGTGTAGGACTAAGTCCTAACACAGAAGAAACTGTCAGAGAGTTAAACCTGGAAATTTAGTGTTTGATGTATTCAATCTAGTCTGACCAGATGGAGAGGTTCTAAGTTGAAATCCTGGCTTGGGCATATATTGTCCTTGTCCTTTTCTGTGTGAATGTGTTGTTGTGCTGTGAATGATTGCCTATCCTATAAACGAGTCCTTATGGTATGCGTGTTCTGTGGGACTTGCACTCTATACCAATAAACAGTACATCTGGCAAAGTAAACCAGCACATCCCAAATTTTCAACCTGCCTAGTTCAAAACGACAAAATTCGAGTAATTGTTTGGCCTTTTTGTACCTTTTGTACCAGAAAAGCCTTTGTACCAGAGGGCGCCCCTCAAAAAAGATTGATCTTGTGGGCCAGGACACGTATGAAATTTAAATATTTTTATTTTATTTTATTTATTTTTTTTGCATAACATGGAAAAATACGGAAAAGGAAAAAAAAATTACTAAGAATTTATGTTATTATCACTACATACTTATTTTATTCTCACTAAGTTTCCATCTATTTTTTGGAAGCCAATGTGGCTTCATATTTGCAACAATCATTCTAAATTTGAAATGAAGACAATCAGTTATTTTTGCAAATTTCCAGACCATAGTTTTGGGTTTGTAACATTTAAAATAACAACTGGACAAATGTTTGTAGGTTGGTTGTCACTGATTTAATAAGTTCAGAATGCTGGAATTTGTGTTTCCTATCTTACAGTGAGCTGAACTTTTCAGTCACTTCTCGGGCTAATCCTAATTTTTCTTTTTTTCTTCATAAACGTGTGCAGTTTGAGTAATTGAAAATAAGTTTCTTTTTTTTCAATTCTCTTTCACCTATTTATTTAGTTTATGAAAATAACTTTTGTGCAGGTAAATTAGGTTTCACAAAATTCAGTTCACCTGATCTAATACCATTATATGAAACTTCTTTCTTTAAAACTTAATTTTTATTCCAATTTAATATACATCAAGCAATTATTAAAGGAGATTCTATTTCATTGTGTCAAAAAATATCTAATTTTCAAGTTGCTTTTGCGACTTATTGCAGATTTTTGCTTTATCTTTTCATCTTTAACCCTTGTGGGTCCCTTGGGGTCATTTATGACCCCAATGCAATTTCTGTTTAATATATCTTGTTAGTCAACCTATTAATCCTTAATGGCATTTTGTGACTTATTCTTTCAGTTATTTTTTGTGCAAAATAATGCTATTATTTTCTTTTATTTTTCCCAAATTTCATTTTCCCAAATTGTACCCCAAAGACTCTAGGGGTCACTGTCCTAGAATACCAAAAAAAAAAAAAAAAGAAAACTTTGCAATTTTTGTCCAAAAAAACTGGATAGAAATGTCGCGAAAATGTCATTAGTGTTTGAAATTCATTTTCAAAAATCATTTGTCTCAAGTCTAACAGTAGTAAATAAATCTTTAGTTATTGTAAGCTTTGCTCTGAAATTGTTATTTTTAATGCAAAACTACATTTTACTTTAAAAGTGTTTATTTATTTATTAATTTTTTTATCATTAAAAAGTAAGTGGGTGAACTTAAAAAATGCTTGTAACATTCAATAATCATTATAAATTAATTAAAGGAAACATTGGGGTAGTTTATGACCCCAAGGGTCTTGAGTGTAACTGAAATGGAAGGGACCCAGGAGGGTTAAATAAATTGGGGATTTTTGAAGTATTTTCCCATTTTTGTTCATAAGATAATGTAAATTTACTATTTTAAAGCACTGTATTCATATTAAATTATAAACTGCTTTGGTTTCTGCCTGCTTCTTTTCTTTTGGATTCTCATAGTGTATTTTATTTGTTTTAGTCTGCCTCAATCAGTCTAGAAACAGCGGAAAAGCTCAAATTTGTTACAAAAATGCTACCACAGTATGTTACTATTGGTTGCTTCGTTATGGTCATTTTTGGAGGCATCATTTTAGTTCTCACATTTCATAACACTATTCGTCGATACCGCAAAAAAGTAAGTTTTTTTTTTTTTTTTTTTTCAAATTTTAAAATAAGTATTGCTTTATTATTAAAATGTTCTTGAACTCTTTGACTCAAAAGCTATTTAACAAGGAAATATCTCCTATTTGCGCTAGAATAATGTTTGTGGTTATGTGTAAATGTGATCCTTGAATTATTGGATTAGTTTCTTCAACTTGTGTAAAATTATGCATTCAAGGAGTTTTTTTTTTAGTACATTTAAATCTTTTATATGTAAGGAATACTAGGTGAGGAAATATATGTTGAATGTAAATTAGAGACAACATACTACATATAAAAGCAAAGAAATATAATGTAAATAAATTTGTACCTTATTAGGAACACCATAATGCAAGTTACACACACAGTCAGAAATTTAACTTGTTAAACGAAGTCTGTAGCTTTTTAAAGTTTTTGCTAGATTTGCACCTTTAAAGGTTCATTTTGTAGGCAGCTCTCTCGCATGATGCAATCAATTGAGATAGAACATAAACGCAATGTTCTACTGTGTTTGACAATTGATGTTTTGATACCTTCATTTTCTCATTCAAAGAAAAAAAGAGTTTCAATACAATGAAATACATTTTATTGCTGCAAATAAAACTATTTTCCACAAATAAGTTATTTTTGATTCTCATTAATTCGGATTAAGCAATAGAAAGTTCTTAAGTGTTTTTTTCCTTCTTCTCACCAGCCTCATAAACAGATGGTCTACACAGCCGTCAGATTGGAGAGAGATTCTAAGAACGACAAGCCACCATGTCTTCAGTTGCAGTAACTATGAAATATCATCCATTTTATATCTTTCAGACTGAACTTTTTATTCATAAAGTGCCATTTTATGTTTGTATATAGTTTTTATATAACTTGTATTTTTATAAAATATAGCTATTGATCATTTCACTTTTGAACTATATGTACATATTACATAGTACAAAACATTTTGTTGTTACTAAGCAAATGTGTATGATCTGATCATGTAATTATCTGATCGCTTGAGTGATATAAAAAATTCCAACTATATGGTGCTCAATTCTTTTTCACAATTGCTTGTATGCTTATAAACATATCAGTCTATGCAAAGTTGAATTAAGAATTAAACTACGTTTAAAGTTTGACTGTGAATGTTTCTTTTTTATATCTGAGATTTTTAAAACTTACTTACTGTGTACTGTATTACAAGTCTGAATACCATGCATATTAGAGATGAGTTTGGCACGTACAGTTTTCGCAAACTAGAACTCGCCTGAGCCCAAAAACTTTCAAACTGAGTTTGGGGGATATTGACTCGTGTCAGAATCCGAACCCAAAACTCTCGGGTAAAGTGAAAAAAGTGCAGATATCCAGCAAAGACCTACGTGGCGAAATAAAATGTTAAGTTGCGCCTGTTATTTTACATGTACCAGATATGCGTACTGCGATTGGTTTAAAAATTTTGTTTTCAAATCTTTATAATTAAAGAACATTTTGTTTTGTTTTTTTTTCACATGCTCCACTTCAGATCCATTACTATACTAAGTATTGCAATAGAATATGCAAGCAAAAAAATTATAAATAGCTGTTAATTTATTTTCTGTTTCATTTTTATTAAATTCTCCTGTGAGTTGAATATCAATTCATATATCTTAATATCTTTTTGAAAAAAAAAATATATGTGTAAGGTAGGCACATACAGAAATACTAAAATTAAAAAGCGGAATATTGTTTTCCATGTTTTAAGTTTTATACACTTTTATATTAGAGTGTAGTAAAACCAAAACAAATCCATTTGTTATGTAAAAAGTGTACAGAGATTGACGAGTGAATATCTTATCGTAAGCTCGAGCCTACAACCTTTTTTAAGTTCTTGAACCCCGGCCTGTTTCGGGCCCAGGCTGAGCCCGGCTCATCTTTAATTCATATATAATCTGAAAAAGAGAGAGAGGTAGAAAAAATATTTAATTATTCCTTAGGTTTGCAGCCACATCTAATAATCTATTTACTACTTAAATGATTATTATTACTGATATCATTGTTGAATGTCTTTATTTTGCTATATTAAATTGCTTCATTTTTGTTAAGCAACGTTCAATGTATATAGTTTAATGGAGATTGATTTAGTTTTTTGAAATTCTCATGTTTCACTTTTATATTTTATTTATTTTGTATTTTTGTCGATAAGGTTAATTTTTTTACATATATATAGTATTTTAAGGAATTATATGTATAACTGAAAAAATAATATCTAATTACATAAAAGAATTTAACAACAAAGGACATGTAATTGAGAAATTTTATTTTGTGAAATAGCATTAAAAATATGCAAAATGTTTAATAATTGCTGTACAAAGCATCAAAAAGCATTTTACTGTGCACTTTATTGTATTCAAAGTTTTTTGTCATGTTTTACTTCTGATGTGAATGATGATGATGTTTCATGTATAATTATAAAATACATGTTTTGATTTTAAAATTTTCTTTAAATAGTCCAAGGCTGATTATTACTAATTGGCTGAAACTTTTTCTCTGTAAATTTCGGAAAACAATATCTTTTCACGTTTGTTGCAAATCATATTTTAAACAAGGGGGTAATTTTTGCTTTTCCTATAAAAGAATATTCCTTTACAAAAGCAGAATACATTTAGCTTTTAAAAAGGTTGTGTTTTAGTGCAAATCAAAACAATTCTATTTCAAAAATGCAAAATTTTTTTGAAGATTCTTGATTATGAAAACCTCATTGGTTTCGCTGATTGAACCTTCGTAGAAAACTCTAAAATGAAGTTCTTTTAATTCAGATTTAAGAAAAAAAAAGTTTTTCTCTCTCTCTTTTTACTTTGTGAACTTTTATCATGTTCAAGAAGTTTTTAAAAGATAAGACTGGAGTGTACATATTCATGTTTGATTTTTGCTTTGAAGAATTTTCATAAAAAAGTGTAAATAACTGATACAATGAAGTACTTTTATGTATCAATGAAATGCATCTGCTCAAATTGATTTGCCAAATTTTTTCATGGTAAAAATCTGATTCCAAAGATTTGTTTTAGCCATTTAAAAGTGCTCACAAAGCTTGTTTTTAAGTAATTTCCTCTTATACATATAAAAAACTCTGATGAAGTATTTTACATTCCAAAGTAATAAGAAGAAAAGCTCCTGTTAAATTAGTATTTTCTATATTGAAATAATTTGGATAAAACTGGTACGTCTGTTATCATAGAATAGCCTCTTTAAAGCATGTTTTGGGCTGTAAATACATACTCACTTTTCAAGTTGAGTGATAAATTTAAAGAAATAGTTTGTGCAAAATATAGTACAAATTAATGTAATGACCATTGATATATTTCGTGAAGTCAAAAATAAATTCATTACCAAGCAATAATAACCGCTGTAAATAATATTCATGCTTAATACCCAAATAAGAGAAGTTTTATCTATGCATAACAAAGTCAAATAAAGCAATTTACATAGTGATTTATATGCATAATTTTGTAACAGTACCTTTTCTCAATTGTTTTTTTTTCAGTATCACTTCTGTACACAAAGTTAGTCATATTCTAAAGGTGTTTGCTGTTTTGGTATTTTAATATGCTTAAAGATTTGGTACGTGTCATTAGAGTCCGTCCAAGCCATCAGATATGTGCCTGGAATATATATCATGTTTTGAGAATTTTACAAGAGATATTTGCAGCTTCATTTGCCATGTGCTCAGTATTGCCATTTTAACCAATTGAGTTTCTTTAAATTAAAAGCTCATTTTTATTACGTTTCCAGGAAATGGCAACTCTGAGATCACTCTTTTCTTTCAAAATAATTGATTGTAAATATTGTACAGAGCAAATGATTTCTCAGAGTTTGAAAAATATCAAAGAAGGTAGATCCGTTTTTTTTTTTTTGGGGGGGGGGGATCAAAATAATGTAATTATGCAATTTTGCATGTATTTTGTTTTTTTCTTATGTATTTTACATACATGTGATTAATTTCAGAACAATTTGGCAATAAATATTAGACTACAATATTTGACATGTTGTGACTGGTTGGGTTGACCGGCAGAAGTGCTATAAAATGCATTTAGTAAAAAATGTTAAAATAATTTTTCAAATTGAAATTTTTAACCAAAACCAAGCAAGCAAAGAATGCTCCCTTTTAAAGCTGGGTCGCTCCCCGTTATCTTCCTCTAGAGATCGTGGAAATTTTAAATGGAATGAAAATTTTAGAGCTGATGGGAATTTTTTTAAGGCAGTTCGGTAGGACAGAACTATGTTTTGCCAATCAAATTGGCTGACTTCTGCCAATTGGCTGAAGAATTACATGTATGATTTTAGTAAAATGAAACAACATGTATAAAAATAAAACATTAACCTTTAGGAACCAGGCTGTACACATGTTGTACGATAAGTCTCGTCTAATTTAGAGGACGGGTTGAAATTTTCACTCGAACCCTTTGGAGTTGGGGATTTTTTCAAATTTTCATATGTCTGGTATGGCAGTTTATACCTTCTCTTTTCAATGGAAAAGAAATCTGTGGTTAAACTGTCGTACTACCTGGGTCGAAAGAAAAATTTCTGTATGAACAGCCTGGGTCTAAAAGGATAAAAAACCTAGCAAACAGCTGTTTTGGGGCATCAAATACAAGCCTCAGTGCATGGAAAAGGAGTGATTCAACAAGTCCGAACCAACGCACTAGTGAACAAGAAATCACTGATTTATGCCTTGAAACAGCTGCTTGCTGAGTTTTTAATTATTTTTTATCATATATTTGTACTTTTATATACATTTTCTTATTTTACTCATTTTATAATAGAAAACTCTGGATTGCTGTTTTACTATTCAATGTATAAGCCTTTTCCCTCCTGCTCTCACTCAGGAGCGTGCCGACGGAAGGTCACTGAGACCTCCCAATAATTTTCGTATTCGGCACATTTTGCTGGCGATTCGGCAATTTGAAGACACTATTGCAACATTGACATTATTATTTGTTTTTTTTCTTTTTAATTTTAGAATTGTTTTTAAAAGATTCCAAGTGTTTTTTTCTCACCAAATGTTATGCATGTACGTCATGTGTGCATGCTTGTATTTTATCATTCGGCCAAATTGGTAATTCCCCCCCCCCAAAAAAAAAATAGTTCGGGGCGCCCCTGCTCTCACCCCATCCCACAAACATTGAAATAACGGGCTCAAAAGGAGTTTAAAACATTGTAAATGTATCGTATAGCATTTGTAAATTGCAAAACTTACAGTTCACTTAAATATTGTTCATGTTATGGAAATATGTTTTTTTTTGTAAGTATTTATATCAATTTTGTGCTCAATCTTTTATTTTATTTTCTTTGCATTTGAGAATGTATATCCATTTTATAGAAGTGCTACTTTATTCTTCAAACTGAATTAATGCATGCAGGATTTGTACACACATGGTAAAAATTGCCCATATCGTGTTTTTGTGTTCAAATTCTTTGCAGAGGATGAGGCTTAAATTTTTTTTGAATTACATTTTACAGCAACAAAGGAACCGAATGAAAACTAGAGGAAAATGCAACAGCATCAAAAACAATAGTTTGTAGTGTATTAACCCGCATGCCGCAAAATTAAAGGGTCGCCAGATTTTCAACAACCCCAGCGTACAAATCTTGTTTATTCAGTTGGTTATAAATGCATAGTGGTGATCAATTTGTGTTTAATTGCTGCTTTAAGATGGCTTTAAAGAAAGGTTTTTTTTAGTTGCTGCATATCAGATAAGAGAAATTGAAATAGCTAAAACATATAAAATTAGTAACTTCTGTTGAAACTGAATTATATAATATTAACTGTAGAATATGTGTATACAGTATAGTATTGCATATATTATTCAAAATCTCTAAATATGCCTTTTTGAAACTTATTATGAATAGCCATTTAGTAATTATAAACTTTTTAACCTTCAAAGAAGCATTTACGGTATGTTCTCTAGTCACAAATCACATATTTAGCTGTATATTTCTTTGTTTTTGAAAATAATTCATTTCCTGAATATTTTTATATGTAAGTTAGAAAAGTGTGGATTGCTTTTCAGAAGATTTCTTAATCATGAGTTAATTATCACCAAATGAAATATATTGATTGATTTTCTATAATGATTGTTATTTATAGCGTATTTTAAGTATTTGTTGCAAGCTCTGGATTATATTAAATAAAAATTTATGAATTTCTGAGTCAGTATCAGTAGTTTTTTCCCCACCGTGTTTTAGCTTTTTAATACGCTTTTATTCGTTTCACATGTGGGTTTATTTGTTTGTATTAGGGCTGCGACATCGATGTCGATATTTTGGAAACATCGATGTTTTTGTTAGAACATCGATGTTTGAGGTTCGATGTTTTTTCAACATCGATGTTTTGGGTTCGATGTTGGTTTCGATGTCTATGTTTTATCTTACAACAAAGATTTCCGAACCAAAATATACGATAAGCATACTTATTGAAAAGTTTTCATCTTTAATCAGAAATCAGAAGCTGCAATATTAACCTCATTGGAAAATCATTTCTATGAATATTATCGATGTTTTGCTCTCGATGTCTCTGAAACATCTATAATTTTTTTACCGTTTTTTATTGTCTTTTAATGATCATTGTTTCGCGTTCAATGATTTTTTTCTTCTTTCAATGTCCTTTTTTTACATTTTAGCAATAAACAATAAAAATATGCAATGAAACAGGTTCATCTTTCTTATGTACTAGTTGTAATATCTACGAAATTGGATTTTTTTTTTTTTTTTTTGAAAAACTAACGAGGATTTACCGTCGAAGATTTTTAAACATTGTTGTTTTGCATTTGATATTTTTTTCGATGATGTTTTACATTTCAGCAAATTTTAGAAAAATATGAGACAAAAAAGTTGTACAGTTAATCAACAGTTGCAGTATATATCTCACTGAAAAAAGTTTTCTTAATTGACATCGATATCTTACGGTTGATGATTTTTCGGAAGACAAAAGATAACACAGGCCAACAAAAAAAACCTTTTTGAAAACTTTTTTAATTTTAATATTTGATCTTGATAGATTTTTATGTGCTGAATCCAAATCTGCTTGTAGTTTTTATGTATCACCCTTAGTTTCCAAGCAAAATGTATTTTATTTTTAGTCTAATACCCATTTACAGTATATAGGGAAATCAATGAAACACTGTAGAATCGTAAAAATGGTTTGTATTTACAGTAAAATACTTGGAATAGTAATTTTATGTGATGATACAAGGTTCACTTGTCAACTGGAATTGCTTTATATTTTCTTTCCCTTTTTTCCTTGAAGCTTCTTGTGTAGCTTTTCCTGCGATGAATAGCTTGCTGAACTTCCCGGGGAAGTGACCAACAGTAATCCCCCATCATGTTGTAGCATGTGTTTCAGCAGTGCTGCCAACATCATCTTTGTTCATTAGACCTATTTTTTCATGTTATCTTAACTATGAAAAAGCTGTTAAATTCTAAAAATGTCTCTTTATTTCATGAATGTAACTATAAAATGTGAATAAATGGTGGGTGATACAACTTTTTAAGCATCATATTTGGATTCAGCAACCTAAACAACATAAGAATAAGGTATTTTCATTAAAAAAGTTTTTTCATCGTTGGCCTGTGTAATCTAATTGAGTAATATAAAGAGAGGTGCTTGCAATGGGGAGTAACTGAATAACTGTCCTTTCAAATGTGTAAGCAATTTTTTTAAAAAAAATCGATGTTTTGAAACATCGATGTTTGAAAACATCGATGTTTTGTGATCGATGTATCAATACCATCGGTGTCATTATTTTCCAACATCGATGTCTTAAAACATCGATGTTTTGCCTTCGATGTCGCACCCCTAGTTTGTATGTAACAGAATAAAAGATAAAATTCACGTTCTTTACAAATATAAACTAAACTAGCTGATGTGCCCGGCGTCGCACAGGTTTAAATGCAACATGCCAAATCCAAGAGAATTAAAATATATGGCTTTCAACTAAGCCCAGTAGAATCATATTTCTTTAAGCTATTTTTTGTGACCATGCAGTAGATTAACTGGGTGTGAAGAAGAATGAAATCAAACTTAAATGCGTTATTTATTTTATCCATGTGATTTTCCAAAAAATCATTTTCTAACTGCTGCCAATCTCAATTCTTTTTATTTAACCCTGTATCGATTATTAGCATAGATGAATATAAAAATCTTAAGAAAGCAATAAATTTCATACTTACTCCAGAGAAGCCTTGGTTCAAAAGTTTCATCATGATTACTATTAATATTGTTGTTGCGAGGCAACACATTTTTGCAACAATGGGTGGAAAATGTAATCATTTAATGGGGAAATGACATGAAATTTACTGTTTTCCATAATAACTTTTTAAAACTAAGTTTTTTAGAAATAAATTATAGCCTATCCTGATTCTTGTTCATGTAGCTATCTACGGTGATAAAATGGTTAAAATCGATCCAGTAGTTTGGAAGATTACCCCGGACATACATACATACAAAAGTAGTCATTTATGTATATGGATATATTTTATCTATTGTTAGTGCTAAAGGCTAAACTATATTACATGTTGATGTATTGCGGATATTTAATAGTTTTGAAAATCAGAGGGAAATCAGTTAGACGTTCATGAAATATAGTTTAACCTTCAGTATTAATGATAATATAAAGTGTATTACTCTTATATTTGTCAAAAACATGACTTTTATATTTTAAAAATTTCTCAGAACGACTTCAGATTTCAAGCTAACCCAATTATGCCCAGTAGCCTGAAAATGGGACGCTTGTTAGTTACTGCATACAAAAACCTGTAATGGGTGTATCATTTTACTAAAGCTGTTTTTCACAAGTTAAATAGTCCTTCTTCTTGAGAAAACCAGATAGAACCATTAGTTGGACATCAGAGTTTATTTATTGACAGCTTTTTTAAGACAAATCAGTCGAGCAACGATCCAGCATGGTTTTTTTTTGCGAATTTATTTTTTATAAAATTGAACTATTTAAAAATGATTTGCTTAAAATTGACCACAGATGCCTTCTGTAATGTTACTTTGCAAAAGTAAAGTCAAGCAAGGTCGTATTTTGCTCACACATCTGCAAAAATATCCCATAAACAGGACGTTAAATAACTTAATAAATATGGCAACGGCAAACTATTTCAAGCCTAAAATGTACGTAAACCATTCCAAGTAAGAGTTTTAAGCAGACAAATATTGAAAACAATTGTTAAAAAAACTTGGGCATACATGGGTTAAGCGAAGTTTAAGCATAGTTTGATTAACTCTAAAAACGTATTTTTTAGTTTTTTTTAAACTATAATTGAAATTATTATTCAATTTAATGAGCAGCAAAGGTGTAAAGAGCAGTGGTCACAAGCTGGAGGCTGAATATGGAGTAATAAATAAACGTTATCTGAAAAGCAACGGCTCCCTGGGGCTCAACTGCGTAATTTTTGGTGTTTATAATGGCAAGAAATGAAGGATTTATTTCAAATGTGAAAAATCAATACCCAAGAGTTCAAATTAGTTTTCTCCATAATAAAGTTCTCGGGGTGAATAATCTGTCAGATGAGCAAAAGTCGGTTTTAGTTGAAGCCGTAGAAACTGTCCATCTACTTATATTAAAAACTGAGTATCTTTCTAACTATCTTTCTTTCTAACTATCTTTCTATGTCACGCTTCTTTCTCCTGAACGCCAATGAATTGAAAGTCGAACCAGGTACCGGTAGATAGGTAATTTTTCAAGCTTCATTAGTTTCAATCTATATAATTATACGATTTTAATTAGCGAAGATATCAATTAATAAGTAGTCAAATTTAAAGCGATTAAGCCTAATAAATGATTAAACTTCCAAGACATTTTTTCTTACCGTTGCCATTTTGAATAAAAACGTTAATTAAATTATTGAACTATTTAAAGCTCCAAGATATTTATTTCTTTCCGTTGCGATTTTAAGGCAGGGATTCAAGTGAAACACGGACGATCGCAACTCACCAATGCAATCGCAAATTCCAAAATTTGGATTCAAGTGAAACGAATTCACTTGAATTCGACTTACAGTAGCGGTTGCAATATGCAAACGCCTCGAAGCGATTGCAATGGTGTTTCACTTGAATTCGGCCCTAAATTAAAACGTTAATTAATTTGAACTTTTTAAAATGAAAGAGTGTTATTTTTTTCCATTGTCATTTTGAATACGTGTTATAACAAAATTCTAACAATTGTTTTTATTCTAATTATTAATGACATATTTTTTCTCTGGTACCATTTTGAAAATGTGTTTTTAAATAAAATTGCAATTGCTGTTTTTAGAATGGACTTTTTCTGGCTGCGATCCAAATATTAAAAGAACTTTTTCGTTTAGAATTTTGCAATTAATTTTACAGCAAGAAAGCGGTTTGGAAATAATTGTTTTTGGAAAGGAATTTTATTTGTTATTTAGGGAGAGTGCTAAGTATGCGCTACTTGACATCGTCTTTATTTTTGAGGAAGTATGTGCAAATAATTCGATTGATTCTTTGATGCAGGAAAGCTTTTTAGCGAGCCGCTTTAGCGGGGAGTAGTTTATTAAACTTTTCCTTGGTACTTTAAAGAGGCGAGCCGCCTTGGCGGCGAGTAGTGAATTGAAACTTTCCTCGCTACTGTAAAGGCGAGCCGCCTTGACGGCGAGTAAACTGTTTAAACTTTCCTCATTTCTTTAAAGGCGAGCCACCTTGGTGGCGAGTAGTTTTCTCAAACTGCCTTTACTACATTACAGCCCGTGCAACGCCGGGCTACGCAGCTAGTTTTGATATAAAGGCCGTTTAACACTTGCCTTTCCATTGTATATTCTGCAGAGATAAGCGTAGGTTCCCATTCCCGACATTTTTTGATTGAAGATTGCTCACTTTTGAAAAGCACGAGATTCTGACAAGAATTTTAAAGTTGTGGGGCGATTCTTAATTTTCTGACCTTTCACAACGTCACGAAAAAGTGCAACATGTCAGTTCGTCAAAAGATAATTATTGGCTAAGAAAACACACATACATAACTTATTTTTGAGAGTACTAAACAATTTAATCGAAGAATGGAAATGCAGGTTGGGAAGTTGCTTAATGTCAAACTTAATATGCCATACATACAATATAATATACCATACAAAATATTATTTTAGAATTATAGAAATATGTGTCAAAGAAGAAGGTTCCGGGGTGTTTGCTGCGCCCTGCTTATTCCCAAACAAGAACTTTTTCATTATTTATAAATGTGCTTTCCTTTTGAATTAAAATAGTTACTCATCCGTCAATTTCAATTATTTTTTACGTTTTAGCGGGATAGTACCACGAATCAGCTGGCAGGAGTTTGCGAACCGCACTTTGAAAAACTCAAGGAGTATACAATAAAAGAGGAATATTATACTACTACATTAATAAATATCCATTAATACATTAACATAAGATAATCAAAAACTGTCGGCAGTTTTTGAAAATTTTCTGCCAACAGCATCTGAGAATTCATCTATATTAGTTAGCCCCCTGAGAGAGACGTATAAGTGAACAAGCCTATTTTAAAGACTAAAATGCTATATAGGTTCTAATGAGAGCATGAATAAGAGTGTTTCTATAGAAAAAGGACATAATACTACGGTTTAGCAATTTGTCCAACTTAACAGCAAAGATAAAGATAAAACAAACATTGCAGAACACCTAATCCACAAATTGTTCCCTTCAAAAAGATACATAATAGATACTTGTCCCTGTCTGAACTCTAGTTCATACGGAAAAAAAAAGCCTTCCGTGAGCAATAGAGGCGAAAGATTAAAGAGGAAAATGAAAAAAACATGCTTATTTTTAAAGAAAATAAATTAAATTTCTTACATTTGGAGGGATAATTCGGCGCACAAGTGAAATATTTATCTTTAGAGCGACGCATAGCATAAACGAACGATACTATCATTATTTTGCTATGGAATGTGCTGGGACCATTTAAAATCGTTGTATAAGTGAAAAAGGCGCATAAATGAGGAGGCGTATAAGTAATAGTTCACTGTACTTGTTTTTTTTTAAATACTTAAAAGATTAGAAAAAGCAATAATTATTCAATCCAAAATTTCAATTCAGTATCAATTTAAAAAAAATCAATATTACAATGCTTTTTCCAAATTTTTCAGAATATTTTTATGAGGTCACAGTGACCTCTCTTCAGGGCTCCACATGAATTTATGGAATGTATAAGTAAGTGTACAATGTTCGAATAGAGAATGATATTGCAATGATTCTTGAAAAAAACCAAAAAAAAAAAGCCTGGGTTCTTCATCAAAAACACAGGCGGGCTAGGTCTAATGCTAAGGTCTAGGGTTTAAAATTGGGCATTTGTGGATTATCAGGGGTCAATCCAGGATATTTGACCAAGGTCCTGTTTTTGGAATTTTGTGAAAAATAGTTCCGGCAAGAAATACTCCCGATCGTTCTTTAACCTCTTCCTGGGTTTCTCTCGAGTTGGACTCGGGCAAGCGAAATGTTCCATTCTGGCTCATCCCGAGTGTAGCTCGGGCACTGTGAAAATTAACACTGCACAACCAGTCTTTCCCGAATTATTTCACAAGTCCCTTTTATGGTTTTGGATGCTTTTATTTACTATTGTTGCGACAACATAACATAACTATACAGTGTTTTGAGCTATAGATTTAAGATCAGAGTAGGCGCCAACTCCAAGTATAATGATTTCTGCCATACAGAAAGCCAACTTTACAGGCAAATACTCATTTATTTAAATAGATATTTTTACATTTATTTTTAGGAAATGTTGCATGCGAATGATGCTATTATGTTTAAAAAGATATGTATGAAAATAAGCATAAAAAAAAATTTACATTTTTTGATCCGTAATCCCGAAATTACTCATTTATTTAAATAGATATTTTTGCATTTATTTGTAGGAAATGTTGCATGCGAATGATGCTATTTATGTTTAAAAAGATATGTACGAAAATAAGCATAAAAAAATTGAAATTTTTTGATCCGTAATCCCGAAATAAAATGAGCCTGGAAGGGGTTAAACTCGGAATTCTATGAAGAGTTCATTTTCGAGTGTGGAATTTTTGTGAAAGGTCCATTTTTGAGTGACTGAATTTTGTGAAGGGTCCTTTAACGGACCTAATATCTCTCTAGATTGACTGCTGATTATGGTTCAAAAATATAACATGTTCACAAAAATGAATTTCGGACAAAACTGATGCAGTCTCCAGGTCGGCAAATTTGTGGCACTCCAACGCATTTGAGAAAAGTATCATGAATATTAGCATAAAATGACCATGTCTAATAAGTTTCAAATAATTGTCAGTATAATCTGAAATTAAAATTTATTACAGAATATAAACATTTTCAAAAACAACGAAAATGATTACAATGTAGCTAATTTCATTCCTTTTTTACAGGACTATTTTTACTTTTTTTATCTTTCAATTTCTTTTTCTTGTCTTTTTTTATTTCTAAACCTGATTTTGATTCATCTTTGGGTTTTGAGTCTTTTTTCTTGGAAAATTTCTTTGGACTATTTTGTAGGGATTTATCCCTATTCTTTTTATGGGCGTCTTTCTTTGTGGATTTGAGTTTTTTATCGGGACTATGCTTATGTTTCTTTTTGTGTCTGTGTTTAGATTCCTTTTTATCTTCAGTGCTGGCATTAGAGTACTTTTCTATTAAAGAGGACTTTATTTCGTTTAGTTTTTTCATAAGTTGGAAATCTGCCTCGGACATTTTTGAATCACATTTCTCTTCTTTTATTTCCTTTTCTTCTTCACTTGACTCAGAATTTTCCGCAGAAAATTTTAGTAGTGAAACTTGACTTTTTTCTTCATCCAAAACGTTTGATTTCTCTGTACTCTTTGATTTTTTTGACTTGTGTTTCTTTTTAGTAACAGAGTTCGGTGTATCTTTTTTGGAAGAAGACAAACTTTTCCTTTTCTTCTTTTTACTGTCTTTAATTTCTGAAGAATTAGATAGCGACTTTGATTTACGTTTTTTCTTTTTTGGCGAATCTAAATTCTGCGGCAAATCTAAGGAGCTTTGATCAAAGGATGACAATGATCCTTGTTTTATTTTCATTTGCTTATGAACAGCGTCAAGTGATGATAATAAACTAGGTATTGGTTCTTCTTTTACTTCATTCAACTTAAAATTGTCGCCAAAATCGACAGGCTCGGAAGATTTTTTATGTTTCCGTTTTTTACTTTTATGTCCACTCTCCGACAATTCTAAGGAGCTTAAATCAAACGACGATGACGACTCACGTTTTCTTTTCTTCTGCTTGCTAGGGACATCCATCGATGACAGAGAGCTGACTTCTTCTTTGATTTCATTCGGCAGGATAAATTTGAAATCGTCAACCGGTTCTGCATCTGAAGAATTTTTCTTTTTCTTTTTATGCTTTTTTTTGAGTATTTTGTCTTCTGCTTTTCTTTTTCTGTCTTTTTCTTTTTTAGAATGTTTTGATTTCTTACTCTGGCTGTCATTAGTTAAAACCAATTTTTCCTCTTCGGGAAAAGTTGTGTGCGATGATGTGTTGTTTTCTTTGAGTAATGATTCACTGTCTGTACTATCATCTGAAGACGAACTTCCGTTTGACGTCTGAAGAGACGAATCCCCCTTTGAAGTTGAATTAATTGCGTTAGTTGCTTCAACTTTGTTATTGCTTGCATTTGGATACATGCTTTCCATCAAACCAATACACTCTTCCGTGATTTCGCCATTCACACGAATAACTTTGAGATTGAAGTTAAAGTGGGATATTTCAAAAATTATTTCACGATCTAACTGAATAAACTTTTCAACCTTCGCATAGTGAAGGTTTTCTTGGAGGTGTATAGTAACATTTATCGTGTTTAGAATTAGACATCCTATATGGGCTTTGCTTATACGATTTACCGTTCCTTTGGCGAGGCTTCCTATGGTTGGGCAAAATACGGAAAAAGTAGCATTCACATCATAGTGCGAAAAGTGTTTATCAGTTACGATGTGTCCAGCATTTAAAGTCACGGAAACATTTTTGTAGTCAACAACTACTCCGTGTAGCTGAGGGATGTACATGCACTTCCAACTTTCTAATATTTCGGTTACGCCAACGACTTCATTAGTCACATAGACAGATGGCACCGGAACATGGATAGTCTTGTTTATTTCTCTGACACAGGAAAACTTTTCATTTTGCATAATGAATATAATTCAAACAAAACATAAAACGTGATTTTAGTACGATGTAAACACAGCGCGCTGACAAACTTTTGATGCCAAATGCAAGATTATAAATTAACTGTTGCCAAAACGATTACGAAAGTATGTTACATGTTATTGACTGTGGTTCCCCTCGATTTCACAACAGTATCTGAAACTCATGGAGACAGAAATTAAAACGACAAAAATCAATTGAAGTTTGTATTCATATCTTTTTTCTAAGGTTTGGATTTGTTTGAATTTTTCGAATTTAGGCAGGAATTCAAGTGAAACACCATTGCAATCGCTTCGAGGCGATCGCAAATTGCAATCGCTACTGGGAATCGCTGTGGTAGGTACTGGGGGGCCCTGGAGTGTGAAAATGAAAAATGAAATCGCTACTGGGAAGTCGAATTACATTAGAATCGTATCTCGTAGGGATTGCAACGTATCCAAATTTGGGAATTGGTGCATTGGTGAGCTGCGATCGTCCGTGTTTCACTTGAATTCCTGCCTTGGGCAGGAATTCAAGTGAAACACCATTGCAATCGCTTCGAGGAGATCGCAAATTGCAATCGCTTTTGGAACATCGTGACGTTTGTCTAATGAAAACGAGCTAGATAAAACGTCACAGCCTACTTGGCGAATAAGAGGAGATCGCTGATTGCTTGTGAGCTCTTATTGGCTCCGCCCGTAGTGACGTCTGTGCCAAGTTAAGTTGCATTCTAGCGAGTAGCATTTATAGCGATTCTAACTTATCCAAATTTGGGAATTTGCGATTGCATTGGTGAGTTGCGATCGCTTTGAGGCGATCGCAAATTGTAATCGCGATTGGAAGTTGAATTACATTAGAATCGCATCTCGTAGCGATAGCAACTTGTCCAAATTTGGGAATTTGAGATTGCATTGGTGAGTTGCGATCGTCCGTGTTTCACTTGAATTCTTGCCTAGAGTCCTATATGAATACGTGCCGGTATCACATCTGTACCTAAGATCCAGACTTACGTAAGTACGGAATTCAAGTGAAACAAGAACGATCGCAACTCACCAATGCAATTGCAAATTCCCAAATGTGGATTCAAGTGAAACGTTACAATCGATACGAAATGCGATTCTATCGAAATTCGACTTCCAGTAGCGATTGCAACTTTGGTATATTGCGATCGCTTCGAGGCGATTGCAATGGTGTTTCACTTGAATTCTGCCCTAAGGCAGGAATTCAAGTGAAACACCACTGCAATCGCTTCGTGGCGATCGCAAATTGCAATCGCTATTGGAAGTCGAATTACATTAGAATCGCATCTCGTAGCGATTGCAACGTATCCATATTTGGGAATTTGCGATTGCATTGGTGAGTTGCATCCGTGTTTCACTTGAATTCCTGCCCAAGTCCATTTTTGTCACTTTTCAGAAGAGGGAAGAAACGATTGGGAACGGAAAGTAACTACAGAGGGCGCTACAAATAGGATAAACAAGACATCGCCTATGCTTTTCTAAGCAGACGATTCGCTTTTTAATTTGTTGATTTTACTATAACTATAACCAGCGGGGTGACCGAGCTCCGCTCGAGAAAAACAGGTATCGAAGCTAACTCAAAAATAAAAATTTTCAATTGTGATTTATCAAAACAATACATGCCATAAGAAAATTTGTGAAACCATTGCTGAAAAGATAACCGGTTAAAGTGCACCATTGTAAACTATTCTAAACAAAGTTAGAGTTTGGAAAGGGAACTATTCTATACAAAGATTAAGTTTGAAAAGTCATAGGAAATAAAATGTAATTGATAATAAAAAAAACTATACAATTAAAGAAATGGTACAAAGTGAGCAGTGTAAAGATTGAAGTGTGTTGAAGTTCAATATTTTTGACAAATTTATTTAGAAAAACCAAACCTCGTGATTCCTCGTGGCCAAAAACCCCAGACCCCCAAGTTTACCGGAGTTAATTAATTCTGGGGCGATTTTCGACTTGGCAACCATTCCTCGTATTACCCCTAACGTGTACCAGGGGACCGAGCCCGCTCGGTTAAAAAAAAAAGAGGTTTGTAAACTCGTGTTTTTTTCTAAAGTGCGAAGTACTTATTTAGATAAACTTGAAAAGCATTTTTGAGCCTTTGGTTGCAATTACGCATTCAAAACAGCCGTAATTTATTTTAAAAAACACAACCCTATTTAATCCATGCTCACCGTAAAATCACACCTAATTTCATTTCATTTGGCGCCGAAGGCGCGGGAGGATTTGATGCGAATGGATGCAGAGTCTCTGTTCTCCAGTACGCATTTGGTTCCAGTTGGTTTTGACTTTCACTTCACTTCACACTCCAGGTCCTCCCCCCCCCGTACATACCACAACTCGCTTTTTAACCGGGATGGGGCCCTGAAGAGCGCTCTGTTCATTTTTGAACCAGGCCCAAGGGCCGAGTAAACCCTTGGCCCAGCACACCCCAGAGGTTTCGTTTCACTTGGAGGATTTTGTGACCACGAACATTTTTAACGTCCCCCTGCCACCATTAATGAAGACGATGGATCTTTGATCGGTGGCTAAATGATCGACCCGAGACCCTCCGGTTACGACTCCGACGACTAACCGATTGGACAATCGCGGCCTCAGGCCCCTTTTTAGACGAGTCGCGCATCAAGATTACCACTTAGAGGATCCAGCGCGTGAGTGAGGATTGTCTTTTCTGACCAGTTATCGCTTTTTGGTAACTTTTCACGTAAATTTAACAAAGCTTGGCAATGTCCCGAAACTTTGCTCTGGTAACCCTAATTCCTCAACAATGAAAAATGAAAGTGACAGTTAATGAATTGGATCCAAAGTGGTGAAACCAAGGAGGTTAAAGGGGAGGAGCTAAATCTCTGCTATCTAAAAGTGGCAACGAATTCTCACTGCCGCCAGGGGAAACGCTCTCTTCTAGTATCCCTGCGCTCCCTATCTCCTACGGGAGTCAATGTAAATGATACTGAATCTGTCATCCTTTTAAATGCTGATATGGGAAAGAAAAAAAATTTTTTTCAACTGGATTTTGGTGCAAATCTTCGATTGACATTATGAATTAAATATGATTTTCATCCCACGAAAATAGGTGCCGTATTCTTTGAGAAATAGGTTTAATCGAATGCACTTACCAACTTGCCAAATCTGACAGAATCTCATTTTTTAAAGACTACTGTTGGCAAGAATATTTCTATTTAAATTGGAATTTTGCTCAAACCATCGATTAACATTACGAACTAAATATATTTAATAAATATATTTAAACTAATAATTATTTTGTCTACTAAATATATTTAATTAATAACAAAATTAAATACTGACAAAATTAATTTTTTGCCTCATGCTTAATTTATCAACAATTTAGAGAACTGATTCTCAGCAAAAATTATATCGTACAATGCAAAGAAAATGTCACATACAGTCGCATATATGTCAAATTTGGCAAGTAGCTAGATGCGGTCGATTAAACATCTTTCTTAAAAAATACGGCAAAATTTCAGTGGGATCAAAGTCATATTTAGTTCATAACGTTAATCGATGGTTTACACCAAAATCCAGTTTTTAAAAAAAAATTTCTTTCCCATAGCAGCATTTAAAAAGATGACAGCGGTGAGAATTCGTTGCCACTTTCAAACAAGCGCATCCGTAGAACATTTCTCTCCTTTCTACTCCGTGGGTGAAACTTAAGCTTGATACGTCGGCCTGTCTACTATATAGCGGCTCTACCGCGGCCCACACCTAATTCTAACTTTATTTTGATCGATCTCTTTTAAATTTCAAAAACAATAACAATTCTAACGTGTTGCCAAAAATTATTTGCCAAATACCATAAAAATATAAATTTACGCTGATGTGATTAAATATGAAATCCATTGTTAAAACGTGGTTGCTATGAAACAGTATAACAATAAGAGTAATCATAAAGAAAATGGCGTAGTAAGAAATCTTCTCAAACTTTTCATGAATCCTATCTGTAACTCCGAACTTTTCGACCGTAGCGCTTCAAAACCGGCGCCAATCGATTCCTCGTGGCCAAAAACCCCAGACCCCCAAGTTTACCGGAGTTTATTAATTCTGAGGCAATTTTCGACTGGACAACCATCTCTCGTATTATAGTATAGGATTTTGGCCCACTTTTCTCAGTGTAGGATCGTTTCGCTTATATTTGTTACTGTTGTTTCATTTTCAATGCAATTGATCATTATTTAAAATGTTTTTTTACTAAATTAACCGTATTTTTTAACATCGCGTGAGATAAGCTAGCGCTAATGTTGCTTGTTCAAAATGCTTAAGTCCTTTTAAATCTTTTCTTGTTTAAATCTCTCTCGTTGTTGAATTATAGATGAATTAAATAAATGCAGATTAAAGACGATTGCAAAGACGCATTTAAACTTTAAACTATTGCTCAGAAAATTGGTTTCGTCTAAGCACGAGTAACAAACAAGAAGAGTAACAAACCCCTTTGCTTTTGGTTAAATCAAAGACAGAACAATGAGGATGAAAATTATTCAAATCACTGACACTAAATTCCGAGCAATGGAGAGTAAAAATAAAGGATATTGAAATAGTCAAAAAGAAATAAATGGGACCAAATCGTGAAAATTACATCACCGTATATACAGCATATAATATACTAAAGAACAAGATAACCAATTAAAAAACCATCACACAACACTCAAAAGTACCCATTCAAAGCATTCATAAAGTTCTTCACTTACTTTGGGAGATTAAAAATACACAGCGAAGATGGAGCACTCGTTTCGAGCTACGGCAAGCACGTGTGATCCGGAGATATTCTGTCATTGAAATGAAAATAAATGGCTCTACTGCGCATCACTCACCCCCACCGAGCCCTCTACAGCCTTCCATTACGCATGCGTCACCCACTCGCGAACCAGCAACGAGCTTGAAACAAGTTGGGCGTGAAGGTGAAACAGGTTTGAAAGTTGGAAACAGATTAGATTAACGTTCGGTTGGAAATCTGTTCCTTTTAAACGCTCATCCAAATGATCGGATAAGTGTTATAAAAAGAACCGATTTCCAACCGAAGGTTAATCCAACCGTTGCGATGCATTTTCAACCTTTCCCCAACGTAAACCTGATGGTTTGTGCTACCTGGGATTATGCATAACAGTTATTATTAAATAAAACTAGTTCTTTTCCACTATACTAGAATGCAACTTAACTTGGCACTGAACGTCACTACGGGCGGAGTCAATAAGAGCTCACAAGCAGTCAGCGATCTCCTCTAATTCGCCAAGTAGCTGTGACGTTTTATCTAGCTCGTTTTTCATAGGCTAACGTCACGATGCTGTTGTTAAGAAAGGTTGCAGTGTGGTATAACAGTGATTGCTGGATCAAAATACCCGCAAACGAAAAGTTAGATGGACCGCTTCCACACCGTGAATAGGGTCCATTTTCTTGAACGGAGGGCACCAAATTTTCGGCAGGATCTAGGCATTTTATTTTGGCTTGATCGGGTCCTGGTACTCTGTAAAAAGAGCATAATTAATCACCCGACCCGAGTAAGAATGAAACGTTTCCTCCACGCTTCATCAGTTTAACTATTGGTAGACATCGTTTTAATTTTCCAGGCAACGTGCTAATATGTTGATTCAATGATTTGTTTCAAAAACATAGTTTTGACACGTTACATATCTTCTTGTATAGGGAAAATAAATTTTACTGTCTAGCTGCGTATTGCGCGCCTGGCAGTCACGATCGCTTTCATTTGAAAAAAGGGCGATAGGATAAGGAGACGCACTTGCCGGTGCTTTCGCTTCTTACTTCCTGTTGAATGCTACGTCGCATTTCTCCCCTTTTTTGAGGATATCCAAAGAGACTTCAGGCATGCGCAGATGCGAGGAAGGCTTTACGATAAAAGATTAGACAGTAGCGACCAATCGCAGACTCTGGATGAGTCAACATTATAAAAAACAAAAATAACACACATTTATATTAAGAAAAATTTAAAGCTGCAGACAATATTTTATTAAATAAACAAAGACATAAAGACATTAATTTTGTTTCAAAAACATGAAGAGCACAAATCTTCGTCGTTGAAAAAAACGCGAGTAACATCAACAAGAGTTATTTTATCTTAAAAAAGGAAACCATTGCTTTTAATAGCATAACTCAGCAATTCTACCGAAGAAGCTGACTTCTGGGTTGAATATTCTTCCCACTTCTTCGACTTAAGGACGTTCCTAACATTAGAAGCAAAGAAGTTTTTAGCCGCTTTCGCCAGGGTTGCATCAGAATGCAACTTGGCGACTTCGAACACTTCCCCGACATTTTCAGACGACATGTGCTTCGATACGTACTCGCGACACTCCTCCTTCAGTTCAGTCAGCATGTACCTGTCTGCAGCAGCGTAGAGCTCCAGGGTCTTCTCTGTGGAGAGTACCTCCACCTCCCTGGTGTACATCCAGAGCAACATCGCCTTCGCTACTGTCGGATCCATACCGACCAGGTCTACGGCGTTGTCTCGGCTCTCCGCCATGTCGCTGTCGAACATGGCCTTGAAGACTTCGGAGTGCGTGGCCAGTATCACTTTGTGCGCTGGAAATGTTTCTTCGCCCAAACGGAGCACGACGTCGGAATAGCAGCCACTGTCCATTGGTTCACGATACTTGCTTAGGAAGGAATCCTTTCCGCTGCTTAGATCACCGTTCGATGATTTGCTTTTTGTATCTACGAGAGAAAAATAATAATAGAATAATAATGTTGGACATGGGAAGGGCACGATTAAGATATCACGGGGCCCTAGGCCTAATACTTTTTTGAGGCCCCCCGTACTGAGGCTGTACAATTTTAGGCATAGTATAAAACAAATTTAGGCATTGACTACTACAATTTTAGCCATTTGGGAGCCCCTAAATTGTGGGGGCCCTAGGCCGTGGCCTAGTTAGCCTATTCAGTAATCAGGCCCAGGACATGGAATGATGCGCGTCTATTATTGGTCGAATCGTCTCGTCAATCAACCGCCTTTCGCTTCCCATACATTCGGAAGTGAAAGAAGAATGAAAACCGAATGTAAACATCGTGTTGGGGAGGGGTTGCATTTTTTACTGCTCATCACATTTTTACCGGTAAAAATATTGATTTTGAAACCATTTTGAGGCAATTATAGAAGCTTAAACCTGTAGTCATGTAATGTATCAATGGAAAGCTCCAGAGGCGTATTTGGACGTAAGGCCGCCCTGGACTTTTGAAACTGGCCGCCTTCCCCTCCCCTTGAGGTGCTGAATTTTAGAGTTGTAGAAAAAAACCTTTTTTATTTACTTGACAAAAACTATTTTCAAGGTAAACCTTGCAAAGCCCGGCCACACAGATAGTTAAACACAAAATTAGTCGGTTGTTAACAACCAGCCAATTGGGAAAAATTCGTCTTTTGCGAATCTCAACTTTTCTACTACAAATCTGCTCTTACATAATTATAAATCAACATTTTTAGTACTTAATTGAGTCATTCCATGTCAAGTGGACTAGTGGTCCCCACCCGACCATCTCCGATTTGGATCAAATTTTACACAGGTGTAGACATACCTATGAAACTAACATGTGCAAATTTTTAGCTGTCAAGATCCGAATCTGGAGGAGCTAGGTTCTCGCAAAAAATGTGGTCCTAAATGGCGGATGAGCTTTGTGCAACGAATTGCAATGCTTAGGTCAAGGTATCAGAACATTTTATCACAATGGAAGCCAAATATTTTTGGAGCTTAAAATACTTCTGGTTGTCAATACTCTCCAGTATATTTTGTGAGATTGCGCTTATTAGATTTTGTGTAGCACGAGCCTAAACTTGCGAAAAAACGCGGTGGGCAATTTTTTTTCTGGATATCAGGTTGTCATAAATTTTTAACCAAAAAACTTCAAAGGTTTATACTTGGTAGTTTTATTGTCCAAATACTTGTTTTTAATGTTTTACAGCTGCAGAGCTTAAATATTGTATTTGTAAAAGATATTACAAGTGTAGTGTACAAGTGTGTAAAAGATATTACTAAGTGTCGATGAAAACGCTTCTTTTGAAAAATCGCCTGTTTTCAACTCACTATATCTCAGGTTTGTCACCTTCGACCATTTTTCCGTTGGCACCATTGGAAAGAACAGATATTTTCATATCGAAATGAGTTTTTTTTTTTGATGGTGTTCTTTCGAATAAGGATGAAAAAGTTAGCTTGAAATACTGTCTGTTATGACGAATTGGCGTAGTTAGGCTAATACTGCAGAAAATTTTATTACACTGGGGGCCTAATATTTTTGGAGTTTAAAGTACTTTTGGTTGTCAATGCTCTCCAGTATCTTTTGGGAGATTGAGCTTATTAAATTTTGTGTAGCACGCATGTCAACTTACGAAAAAACGCGGTGGGCAATCTTTTTCCTGGATTAATAAATTTTTAACCAAACAAATTCAAAGGTTCATATTTCGTAGTTCTATTGTCCAAATACTTGGTTTTAATTTTTTACAGCTGCAGAGCTTAAATATTGATTTTGTAAAAGGTATTATCGTCCAAAGTGTCCATCAAAATCATTTAAGTGAAAAATCGCCTGTTTTCAACTCACTGTATCTCGGGTTCGTCACCACCCATCGTTTTTTTTGTTGGCACCATTAGAAAGAACAGTTTTTTTCCTATCGAAATGAGGTTTTTTTTATGGTGTTCTTCCGAATAAGGATGAAAAAATAAGCTTGAAATACTGACAGTTATGAAGAATTGGCATAATTAGGCTAAGACTGCAGAAAATTTTATTACACTGGAAGTCTAATATTTTTGGGAATCTAAAGTACATTCGGTTATTTATATAAATATTCTGATAGGAAAAAAATCGATTATTTATAGTGGTACTAAAGAAAAGACGATGGAAGGTAACAAACCTGAGTTACAGTTCATTGAAATCAAGCTATTTTTCAAACAGGAATTGCCAATACTTTTCATGTATGCTACAGAAAAGCTAATGAGCTTGAACTCACATAATCATTAGAATTTATTAACAACTAAATGTACTTTAAGTTGTTAAAAATTCGAACTTCTATTATAATAAAATTTTCTGCAGTCTTATCCTAGATATGCCAATTCTGCATAACTGACAATACTTCGAGCTATTTTTTTCTTCCTTATCGAAAGAACACCATCAGAAAAGAACCTCATTTCGATAGGAAAAAATCTGTTCTTTCTAATCGTGCCAACGGAAAAACGATGGGTGGTGACACACCTGGGATGCAGTGAGTTGAAAACAGGCGATTTTTCACTTAAATGATTTTGATAGACACTTTGGACGACAATATCTTTTACAAAATCAATATTTAAGCCCTGCAGCTGTAAAACACTAAAACCAAGTATTTGGACAATAGAACTACGAAATATGAACCTTTGAATTTGTTTGGTTAAAAATTTATTAATCCAGGAAAAAGATTGCCCGCCGCGTTTTTTCGTAAGTTGACATGCGTGCTACACACAATTTAATAAGCTCAATCTCACAAATATAAAATTTTATAAAAAAAAGTAAAACCGACTTCAAAAACGCAGCTGAAAATAGCTCTAAAAAGTAAAAAATAAACCCTACAAGCAAAATTTCTTGCATCAGCCTTGACAGATCTTGAAAATGTACTGATGGCGTCAGTATTAAATTTAAATTACTGCATACAGACTGTATAAAGATTAAAAAGTATATATTGCAAAAACAGCACGTGTGCAAGATTATATTCATCTTTCAATATCCATACTGATTTCCTCCTGCAATATTAAGACTGCATACATGTTGTCAGCGTCAGGATTCAAAAGGAGCAGTTGAGAAACACTGGTTTCATGCTGTTGCTGTCAGGGTCATTAGCAAACAAAGACCCATGCTCCCGACCCACCTGGATCTTTGTTGAAAGATACGCATGCGCGGACTGTTCGTTATTCCCAGCATTCCTAGTTTCTTGTATCGTGGGTTTTTTTTCTTCGGCGTTATCAAGAACATGAGAGCGAGTTAGCTTGCACGTGGTAGCGCAGTTTGGCTTCGTTAAAAATCTGTTTGCTTAAGCGTGGAATATGATTGTGTTAGAAATTATTTGAATCATTCTTAACTGCCTTTATTTAACAAGTGCTATACACAATAAATATCGCGATCAATGGCAGAAATGGGCAAAAATAAAGTTTTTCGTTCTTAAACAAAGCAGACAAGGGATTATACGCAGTGACGGTTTTACCATAAAATGACTTCAAGCTCGCTAGTAAGTTTAATTTTATTCAATAACTATTTATGTTATTCTTGAAAATAAATTAGTTTTTTGTCTAAGTGTATTTTTTAAGCTGACATCCATTCAGAAATGAACTTAGATTTTTTTGTTTATTATCTGCGATATTTATTAATATTTCTCCATAATTTTAACCAGGCATTTTATGTATTAATAATTCGAAAAGAAGCATACATTTTTAAATAAATAAAATATTGCATTGTATTTTTAATTGTGCGACTCATTCTGTTAAGCAAAAAAAAAATAATAATAATAATAATAATAATAATAATAAAATAAATAAATAATAAAAAATCTAACTATGTTCTTGCCACTATATAAGAAGTCTATGAATTTTAATATGTAAAGTTTATTCTAAAATCAATGAAGTAATTTTCATTATCCGCAAATAAATTGCAAATCGAACGAAAGCAAATATCTCTATGTGACTTTCCAATCATGTGTCAGCTTAAAAATATTCTAAGCTAAAAAACAATTTGCTTGAAGAATGAAACGAATAGTTAAAGAATGAAATTTACTTCGTGAATTTGAAGCGAAAATAACACACAAAAAAAAAAAAAAAAAGAAAGAAAGAAAGACCTTGCAAGCAATTGCACCTTGCATACAGACTAATTTCACACTGTTATATCAATGTATCCTGCCATTTTAATGTCAAGATAATATGTATGCAAGATTACAATAGCTACCACTTCTTGCATGCAGATTGATTTCACACTGTTATGCCAGCATTTTGATGCTTCAAAGGCAGAGCCCACCCTGTAACTCGACTGATATTAGGCTGCATAAACCTTGACAGTCAACATTGGGGCAAGTCGATGGCAGCTCTTAGAGAGTAACATAACATTATTCAGGCAGCATTTAGGCAAGGTGATATTTGCCGACGCGTTAACCTTTATGCAATCCTGAGGCAAGATATTTTGCTTGCTGGGAATTTATTCTTTGAACACCATCGATACTACTTTTAAACATGAGTTTTGAAGTCGGTGCCGAAACAGTTAATAAAATCATTCGTACCCATTGATTGTACCATTTGGTTGATTTTTCCTCTCAAACAACACTTGGAATTGATTATGAAATATTTATGGCTGTTTTTATTATGAAACATGTAACTGAAGAATGGGCACGAATGATTTTATTAACTGTTTCGGCACCGACTTCAAAACTCATGTTTTAAAAAGTAGTATCGATGGTGTTCAAAGAATAAATTTATTTTTTACTTTTTTAGAGCTATTTTCAGCTGCGTTTTTTGAAGTCGGTTTTTACTTTTTTTTTATAAAATTTTATTTTTATTTTATTCTTTTTCAGTGTAAATGTATACCCGGAATAGTGTCATGTCGCCATCGTGACGCTTCATTTCACTTTATTAAAGCGTCTAAAATTTTAAGCGATTGCCACTAACAACATTTTTTTTTCTTTTTAGGATTTATTTCTATGAGCGATTCCATACCAAATCACCGAGGGGGGGTCGCACGACCGACTCGGATTTTTTTTTAATTTGGTACACAGATTGATGGTATAGAGGTATGAAAAAGCCCAAAAGGAAAGTTACCTGCTCCACTTATTTTCTGAGACACATGCCCTCAAAGTTTGTCTGCCACGTCAAAATACTAAAAAAGTGATGTTATTTAATCATTTTTTATAAAAAATCGTACTCATGCAAAATAAAAGTGTTAGATATCTATGGAAACTAGTTACTCCAGGCATTCTGAAAAAAAATACTAGAACGTTCATAATGAAAATTGCCAAGGTACAGGGCTCTTTGAAGTTGTCACCACAAAAACTTGATTTTGCAGATTTTGCTAAAATTCAGGCATTTATTACAAAAAAAGGCAAACAAAACCAAAGGTTTTCTCACTTTCTGGTAGTGTACAGGTCCTCCCTGTAAATTGCTACGCAATAAATTTTTTGCGTTTCTCACTCCTTCTTGGAAATATTTTAGCTTAAAAATAAGCCGTAAGGCAAAAAATGCGTTTTTGGCCATCTTGGCAGCCATTTTTCTCATAAAGGGGGAGCAGTAGAAACTTTAATTTTTTTTTTAAACAAGCCACTGATATGTTAGCTATTCACAGGAAAAGAGTTTACTTTTGGTTATTTCTCCCATTAAGAGATATCCTGCTGACAGTATATGCATGTTTTTCGCGACGACCATATGCTTTTGTTTCCCCTCTCATGGACTTAAAATTAATTAAACCAAAAAATAATGATATATTTATTAATAGCTGTTTTGTCTACCCAATATGTCATGAAGTTTAATTTATTAAATCATTGAACAATAAATTAGATAATTGATGAAAACAAGAAATAGTATTTCTCTGATGCCTGAGCATTATGCATTCATAATTATAAAGCACTAAATACTTTCTTGAGAAATTAATTAACATAAATGAGCTCTAAATAGTTATATTATAAGCAATACCCAATCTTGTGATTGGGATACTCCTGTTTTTAATTGAAGAATTTCTTGAATATCACATGAATATCAGGAAAATAAATGAGGTCTTTTCGTTTGATGTAGGATACTTTATGACAAATTTCATTTGATGGGCTACTAACTGAGCATGGTGATAAAGAGCTATCAATTTCAGCATCGAATTCCATTTTACCTAATTAACAGTTAAATATTTATAAAATAATTAAATAAATAATTTAATATAAAGCCATGCTTGAAGAATTTAAATTAGTGCAACTAATTTATTCCCATTCACTGTTAAAACTGACTTGCTTGAAAATGAGACAAAATAGTGACTTGTTTTTTCCGAGTCAATTGGTCTTGAATTTGAGTCTCCGAAAATTTGAGTTTTGAGACAGACCTGTTACTTAAATATTTCACAAATACGGAAAAGGGAAATATTACTTTATTTACATTGAAACAATTTAAATTCGTAGAAAAAGACAAAGTTTATCATCATGAAACGATTTTCTATGTCTACAAATCCGCTTATTTCCAATAAAATAAAGGACTATTTGTTTCTTGCGCGTGACTAACCACATCCCACGATTCAGCTCCGACGAAAACAGATATCACTACGCGAGCGAGCAGGAAGGAAAGGGAATTTCCCCAGCGCCGATGGACGGGTAAGTTTTTAATTTTCACTGTTATGATTATGAACAGTTACCCTGCTTTTATTTTTATTTGCTACC
>JAXGGA010005250.1:0-79892 GCA_038373865.1 Uloborus plumipes | reverse complement strand
GTTTTTTATAGTATAATGCTGGCAGAAGAAGTTCCAGTTCAAAACTATAAAAGCAGTTATAAACTGTAAAATTAACTATTTTACATTTTATTACCGTAAAATTATCAATTTTACCATACAATTAGCTGTATTATTCTGTACAAACACCAGTATAATACTAGCTAAATAATACTAACTAAAAATTTTACAGTTTATTACTGTAAAATAAGCTGTATTATACTGTAAAAACAACATCTATTTTTACAGTGTAGTTGCAATCGAAATTTAAGTTAACCCTCGTGGGTTCCTTGGGGTCATATGTGACCCCAATGCAATTTCTGTTTAATATATTTTGTTAATCAACCATTTGTTTTTAATGGCATTTTGTGGCTTTTATTCTTCTAGTTTTCTATTCAAAATAATGCTATTATTGTGTTTTATTTTTCTCGAATTGCATTTTTTGCACATAAGACCCTTGGGGTCACTTCCCCAGAAGGCCAAAAAAAGAGGACGTTGCAACTTTTGTCCAAGAGAACTGGACAGAAAATGCATTGAAAAATGTCATAAGTGTTTGAAATTCACTTGCAAAAATCATGTTTTTTCAGGTCTGTAACAGATGTAAATAAATCTACAGTTATTGTAAGTTTTGCTCTAAAATTATAATTTTAATTCATAAACTAAATTTTACTTTAATTGTATCTTTTTATTTTTTGTTTTTTTAGCATTAAAAAGTGTGTGAACTTAAATAATGCATGTAACATTCAATAATTATAATGAATTAATTAAAGGAAGCATTGGGGTCGTTTATGACCCCAAGGGTCTTGAGTGTAACTGAAATGGGAGGGACCCACGAGGGTTAAGTAAAAGTGTGCAAAACACTAACTTGTCTAAAAAAAGTAATTTGGCATTTTTTTGAGTAACAAGAAAATTTAAGTTAGTGTTTCTAGATGTTAAAGGAACAGAACAGTTTAACAAATCCTGATCTTTGCAGCACTAATAAACCAAAATCTGTATGGAATTTGGAAGCTTATTAGCACATTTAGGTTTTAAACTAAGAAAAATTCCATGATGATATTTTTCACCTAAGGTGGAATTTGCTACAGAATTTGTTGCCCTGGATCTATATGATTTGTAGTTTCAAAAACATACTTAGTAAGTTGTATACTTTAAAAAAAAAAAAACTTTTTTCGGGTGGTGAATTGTCCCGCACTGTTAAAAATTCAGGAAGCTTTTGTGGTAAATGTTACTGTAAAATGTAGCGTTTACAGTACAGAAAATTTTTACAGTGTATTGTACCGGCAAAAAAATTGCGATTGCAACTCCAATTGATCACCACGTGACTTACTGTGCGATGCAGATTTCACCCTATTTCCGCTCTCCTAATGTGGCTCATCTGGTACGGTAGATAGTAAAGCAGTGTGAAAAAATTTGGTCCCGGGTTCGATCCTTGTCGTTCGTATCTCGCGCTTTTTAATTCTCGTTTTCTCTTCCGTAAAATTTTACAGTAAAAAAATATTTTACGGTAAAAGTTACTGGCTGCATGGATGCCAGTAACTTTTACCGTAAAATTTCAGGAAAATTTTTAACAGTGCGTCTTCTGTGGAATGGCCTTTTTTCTTCTTTTTTTTTAAATGCAATATGCGCCTCTGTCGAATCCCTTTTAATGGCATTTTTTGCTTTGCACTGCAGTGGTTGGCAACCTTTGCACGAAAGGTTTACTGTTGTTGTCTTGTGCCAGTTAAGCTGTCAAACTGAGGTGCGCTGCTTTATTTTTGGTATTAAGTCCGACTTTCACAGCACACACATGTCATAAGGAACCGTTTATAGGATAGGCAACATCTCACAGCAGAAATCATTCATTCAGGGCCGTGGTGGCCCGATCGGTAAGGCATCGGACTCGTGTCCGGAGGGACCCGGGTTCGAAACCCAGCCGATCAAAGATCCACCGCCTTGATTAATGGTGGCTGGGAGGCGTTAAAAATGTCGTGGTCACAAAGTCCTCCAAGTGAAACGATACCTCTGGGGGTGCTGGGCCCTAGGGTTTGCTCGACCCTAGGTTCTGGTTCAAAATTAAGAACAGAGCGCTCTTCAGGGCCCTATCCCGGTTAAACCACGAAGCTGTGGTAGGTACGGGGGACCCTGGAGAGTGTGAAGTGAAGCAGAAATCATTCGCACAAAGAAAGGGCAGGAGACGGGATATACATCCATGTATGTCCCAACCAAAATTCGGACCCGGAACCTCCCCATATAGTCAATATCTGACCAGTAGAAAAGTTGGACGGCATGCAATTTTTGAAGTTGAAAGGGTTAATAAAATGAATTTCGTGAAACTAATCAACGGAAATTAATTGAAACAAGTTGATGATAAGAAAATAACCACCTAAAGTATGAAATTAATTGCGATGTTTGCTCAGCAAAATTTTAATTTGAACTACTCGTCTTTTCAAGAAATATTCACATAATGTAAGAATAACAATCTTGAGTAAAATTAAACTGTGATAATTTTCTTTCAAGCGTAAGTAAATATTCAATTTAACTAGTTAATGCTATTATATTTTACTGAATAAAAGGCGGTTGTAGTTACATGTTCATTCTTTCCTAGTAGTTTGTTTTGTAATCGTTAATTGAATTTACATATATGTAACTTTTGTTCCACCTTAACTTAATTACGACTGTAAAGAGATAAACTAAGATTTTATTTGTAGAAAACATAATATAAACTTATAATCTTCAATTTTTTTTGGAGTTTTAAAAAAAAATCGCTCATTCTTTCGGCATTTTAGAATCCAATTAAAATCTTTAAAACAGTTAATGTCTGCAAAGATAAGAAGGGGACCCCCTGTTCTTCGGGACAGAAAAGTCATTTTGTAATAGTCGTTTATCTGCTCTTTTTACACATAATTCATTCATTCATTCGCATGCACATTTGCCAGCTAAGTATGACGAACATAAACTTCAAAAACAAAACCTTGTTTTAACAGTATACTACTGATGGCAGAGGTTTCGGTTTAAAACTGCAAAATGCACAGTAATAAACTGTAAGACTAGCAATTTTACAGTTCATAACGGTAAAATAAGTAATTTTGCAGTTTATTCTGAAAAATTACCTGTACTGTAAAAACAACATTTATTTTTTGCAGCGTACTGCAAGTATACCATTGCGATGATTTTTGTTAACTCAGCAACATAGTTATTTCTTCAAAGGGGCTATCCATAAATAAAGTGAGGCTTTGAAGTGGAGGAGAAATTATGACAGTTTATGAAAAAGGGGAGGGAGGGGGGTAACAAAAAGTAACATCACGCGGTTTTTACAAGAATACGTTAATGAAAAATATTGTGCGATGCAACATAAACGAGCAGGGAGTAAGGTTAAGTGTGACACTTTGCGACAAAATGGGAGGGGGACGCTGAAAAAGTGTGACAATATTTATGGACCGTCACAAACAGACGCCATTTTGTACTCAAGAACAGTTCCACATTAAGTTAATAATAAAACTAAGAAAGTTGCAACATACACTGCTCGACATTGAAAATGCAACACCAAGAAGGAGTGGTCAGAAATTCATGCAAATTTTACCGTAGACGCACGTCACTAAGTTATGCAAATGATATGAAATGCGCAGCTCTCCGACGCACGTGAAGTAAGATATAAGAGAATGAAGTTGAAAAGTGGGCTTTGTTCATGTTGGTTTTTCTGCCAGACTAATAATCGGAGAAATTTGGTTCTTGTCTCGAAGGATACGTGTGATAGGAGGAAATGCCACGCCGTCCTCAACGAAGACACTTCCAGCATATAGACGACTTTACAAGGGGTATGGTGATCGGACTGAGAAGGGAAGGTTGGTCCATACGTCAAATTGCAGCTGATACCCACATGGATGCAAGCACTGTGCATCGACTGTGTCGGAGATGGTTGGAAAGAGGAAATGTAGCCACATTGAGGGGTGCAGGTGCAGTCAGAGTGACGTCAGACCGCTTGAATCGACGGATTCACCGACAAGCAGTGGCGAACCCGCAAGTCACTTGTACGTCGATTCTGCAGCACGTGCAAGGTACCCTGGATGTTCCTGTGTCGACCAGAACCATTTCCCGTCGACTGGTTGCACGTGGCCTGCAATCACGGCGCCCGCTAAGAAAACTGCCATTGACCTCACAGCACAGACTCCAACGTTTGGAATGGTGCCGGACCAGACCGACGTGGAGGGCAAAATGGCAAACCGTAGTGTTCTCAGATGAATCCCGCTTCTTTTTGTCCAGCGATAGTCATCGCATACGTGTGTGGCGTCGACGTGGAGAAAGATCGAATCCGGCAGTAACTGTGGAACGCCCCACAGCGCGACAACGTGGCATAATAGTTTGGGGCGCTATTGCATACAATTCCGTATCACCTCTAATTCGTATTCGGGGCACTATGACGGCCCAACGATATGTAGATAATGTACTGCGGCCGGTGGCAATCCCCTACCTTCAGGGTCTGCCAAATGCAATTTTTCAACAGGATAACGCACGGCCTCACAGTGCTCGAATCAGCCAACATGCTTTACGAGCTGTACAGATGCTTTCCTGACCACCATACTCTCCTGACTTGTCACCAATCGAACATGTGTGGGACGTGATTGGACGCCGTTTGCAGAACCTGCCACTGCCTCGTTCAGAGGACGAACTGTGGCAAATGGTTGAAAGGGAATGGAGTGCCATCCCTCAGGACACCATCCGCAGGCTTATTGACTCCATGCCTAGACGTGTTTCTTCGTGCATCGCTGTCCGCGGTGGTCCTACTTCTTACTGAGCCGACGCCGTCCTCGCTCTAAATTTTGATTATTTATTTTGAAATGAATATCACTTATTGTTCCATGATGTCTCTGTCTTCTTACCAAATTTCATCCATTTCTGACCACTCCTTCTTGGTGTTGCATTTTCAATGTCGAGCAGTGTATATAAAGGATTCTGATCATTGCAATATAAGAGTAATAAGCAGTAAGTTGCCGCCCTTACACCAAGCCTAAGTCAGAAGCACATGCAAATACCGACGCCCATGCTACTACATCCAAAGATTGCAGTTCCGTCCTTGCTATGGATTCATCAGTCTGAAATAGTCAATAACTGAGCTGAGACAGATGTTTTGTCATCTAGCTGTAATTACTCACATGAGTCTGTAAGTAATGAATTGGTTCAACTAGTTCCCCCTTAATACACTGCTCGACATTGAAAATGCAACACCAAGAGGGAGTGGTCAGAAATTGATGAAATTTGGTAAGAAGACAGAGACAGCATGGAACAATAAGTGATATTTATTTCAAAATAAATAAGCAAGATTTAGAGCGAGGACGGCGTCGGCTCAGTAAGAAGTAGGACCACCGCGGACAGCGATACACGAAGAAACACGTCTAGGCATGGAGTCAATAAGCCTGCGGATGGTGTCCTGAGGGATGGCACTCCATTCCCTTTCAACCATTTGCCACAGTTCGTCCTCTGAACGAGGCAGTGACAGGTTCTGCAAACGGCGTCCAATCACGTCCCACACATGTTCGATTGGTGACAAGTCAGGAGAGTATGGTGTCCAGGAAAGCATCTGTACACCTCGTAGAGCATGTTGGCTGATTCGAGCACTGTGAGGCTGGGCGTTATCCTGTTGAAAAATTGCATTTGGCAGACCCTGAAGGTAGGGGATTGCCACCGGCCGCAGTACATTATCTATATATCGTTGGGCCGTCATAGTGGCCCCGAATACGAACTAGAGGTGATACGGAATTGTATGCAATAGCGACCCAAACCATGATGCCACGTTGTCGCGCTGTGGAGCGTTCCACAGTTACTGCCGGATTCGATCTTTCTCCACGTCGACGCCACACACGTATGCGATGACTATCGCTGGACAAACAGAAGCGGGATTCATCTGAGAACACTACGGTTTGCCATTCTGCCATCCACGTCGCTCTGGTCCGGCACCATTCCAAACGTTGGAGTCTGTGCTGTGAGGTCAATGGCAGTCTTCTTAGCGGGCGCCGTGATTGCAGGCCACGTGCAACCAGTCGACGGGAAATGGTTCTGCTCGACACAGGAACATCCAGGGTACCTTGCACGTTCTGCAGAATCGACGTACAAGTGACTTGCGGGTCCGCCACAGCTTGTCAGTGAATCCGCCGATCCAAGCGGTTTGACGTCACTCTGGCTGCACCTGCACCCCTCAATGTGGCTACATTTCCTCTTTCCAATCGTCTCCGACACAGCCGATGCACAGTGCTTGCATCCATGTGGGTATCAGCTGAAATTTGGCGTATGGACCAACCTCCCCTTCTCAGTCCGATCACCTTCCCCCTTGTAAATTCGTCTATATGCTGGAAGTGTCTTCGTTGAGGACGGTGTGGCTTTTCCTCCTAACACACGTATCCTTCGAGACAAAAACCAAATTTCTCCGATAATTAGTCTGGCAGAAAAACCAACATGAACATAGCCCACTTTTTAACTTCATTCTCTTATATCTTACTTCACGTGCGTCGGAGAGCTGCGCATTTCATATCATTTGCTTAACTCAGTGTCGTGCGTCTACGGTAAAATTTGCATGAATTTCTGACCAGTCCTTCTTGGTGTTGCATTTTCAATGTCGAGCAGTGTACTAAGTGCTTATTCCTTTCTATTTTAAAATGTAGAGCAAAAAGGTGAGCTACAACATGAGCTAAAAAGCCCCCTCTCCCCTTTTAGCTCATTTTTTTGAGAAATGAACGAAATGAGTGGGAAAGAAATGAACGATTGCTCAACCTATAAGCTTAAATTCAAAAGTTAAAAAAAAAAAATACTTTGAAATGTTTGGATCCATCGTCAATTGCTGTAGGCCGCTAGGCAGCGCTTACGTTTCGTACCAGGAGGAGAACTTTTTGAGAAAAGTGCGATAGGCATTTAGTATTTGGTGGGGGGGGGGGGGGTCGACTTGAAAAAACTTTCGAGATGACCAGTTATGGCCTAATCTAGTTTGATAAGTCTGAAACAAAGACAAAACTGCACTATCTGCATGACCAAACGGGTATTTTGCTTGTAGTTCTGCTTTAGCAACGGCTTAAGGGCGGTAGCTTACTGCTTGTTACCTCAAGATGAGCCACACCATTACTTGCGGACGTCCTCAAGTGTGCTTGATTATATTTAGCTACCACTTTGTTGGTAATATCATCTTCAATGAGAGAACATCTGCCTTCAGGTCGATTATTGACTATTCAAGAAAAACTTCAATCGCTGGGTGTCAGAAACTGGCTGTCAGTATATTTGGGATGTGTATTGTTTACTTATCAGATGTATTTATGGAGCTTGTAGAACCTCTCAATTATGGCACTTTGTACAATCAACTTGAAATTAAAAAAGCTGTGCAGCAAAGCTAATTTAAAATCAATCTTGTTGCTTGAGATAGAATTGTACAACTGTATGATCCTACGACTGAAACGTTTCTTTTCAATAAAAATTGCGTGTGTGTTAGGTTTACTAAAAAAACCATTCTGAAGAGACTCATTTTAAAACAGATTGTTCTTTTTAAAATCTAAAGATTTGATAAAAGAATGTTGATGCAAACGAAAATTGTTAATAAAATTGACGAGAAGTATTTTACTCTTTGTAATTTTTTAGCGCCTTGAACTTTATCAAATCTCTTCGAAATGCATATAATTCCATCATGCATTTGAAGAATTAAACATGAATCTGCTAAATAATTTCAAATACCTGAAACATAGAAAAAAGCTTTATCAAATTAATTTTTCTATCTTTACAATATAAAGATTAATAAATTACTAACAATTATAATTCATACTATTTAAACGACAAAAACTTTAAAGTAAAAAACTTAAATCTTCCTCTCAGAGTTTCTTCTAACATAGTCTTTAGTATGAAATTAGGGAAAATATGCAAAAATGATACCTACGTTTTCACCTTGCTGTTTAATTGTGTTTTTTTTTCAGACTGCAATAAACAATGACACTTATTATCGTAATTTTTATGCATTGAATATTGCCGATTTCTTTTCTTTTTTTTTGGAAAACACCTTTAAATTTTATCACTAATTTTTTTTTAATATTATAAACTACTTTGTGAAATATTTCTTTTTATCTTTTTAGATGAGTTTTTTTTTTTATAGAACAACTCTCCTTTAGTCTTTTATCTTACTTAATAGCTAATCACTATCTGGGTATCTTTAAAAAAATTAATATGCATTTGAATTTTAAGAACAAAAATATTTTTATGATAATTTGGATCAAAAAAATATTCGTTGTCATTCGCTTATCTTTTTAGTTTTTTAAGAACTGATTAAGAAAGAAGAAAGAAAAGGCTATATATATATATATATATATTAGGGTGATTCAGAAATGTATGGAAAAAAATAAACTTTGTATTTTTGTGCGTCTTACCCTCTTATTTTGTGCCACTATATACACTGATTATTTGTGCAAAATTTTGGCAAAATATATTAATATTTAGAGGTCGCTCAAACGCCTTGAAATTTCGTGATATTGACAAAAACGTGATCGTAAATGATATCTATAGAAAAAAGTAGCCTTTTTTATTTTTATTCGTCTTACCGTCTTATTAAGGCCCTTTATATACACTGAATTATTCGCCCTAAATTTTAGTAAACTATATTTACATTTAGGAGTACTTCAAATTTTGTGATAGTGGCACAAATGCGAACGTAAATAATAATAATAATAAAGTTACTTTATTGCTTTTTTATATCTCCGAAGAAAAAAAGCGTGCAATCACAAAATGAACTATATATCTGAAAAACCAATGAAATGCAGAAAAGTATGAAAACTAATCAAATACGGAAAAAAATATAAAAACAAATTAAAATACATTAAATATTTCGTAATTCGCTCATTAATACTTGCAATACTTTTTAAGGTTACTTTTTTACAACTTTGAAACCTTTTCTGTGTTTCTGTACCACTTGAAGAAGACACTGTCTTTGTTTTTCGTCGTTAGTGATAGTCTTAACAAATGCTTCAATAAGGGCCATGCCACGCTCCGTATTGTCGTTTACAATCCTCAGTTTCTTTGGTAGTATAAAGCCTTGTTGGTAGCTATCTTAAAGATTCGAATGCTCAGGATCAAACAGCTGATATATTTTGAGTTTCTTCTTTACATGAATAAGGACGCTAAAAATATTCCAAATCATTTCTTAGTGCTTGCACAAAAAGGGTTGCTGGGAACCCAGCTCTTAGATATTCTTTCCCATTAACGATAAGAATGTGAAAGAAACCACATTCATATGTTACGAATACCTTTTATTTGTCCAGCTGCAAGTTTGAACTGGTTGAGAAATATCCATAACTTGAAGCCATAAAGAATCTTTAACACAGATATAACACGAGGAACCACTCCTGGGACACGAAAACATACACCAAGAGAAGGTGCTCTGCTCAAGAAAATCGCACTAAGCTCTAGTATCTTCCTTGGACACTTCTTTTACATGGGTCATCAGAAGTTAACTTTGCGCAACTTCCATTACTAGTTGCACGTTGCTCTGAATGTGCTACCAACTCCTCAACCTCATCGTTCCTCACTCCAGGTTTAAAATTAGAATGTTTTATTCTGGACTATGATTGCTAAAACCGCTTAAAAAGCAGTATTGTAGATCCAATGGCAGTGGATGGTTCCACGCAATTGCGTGAACATCGCATCTGACACTGCACGCAATCAAATACCCCAATTCTACTTATTTCTTGGTTTATCAGTTAAAATACCGAGAGACCAAGAGTAGAATAGATTTCGGTTGTAATACCACAGAAAACACAATGTCTAAAATATAATGGCGGAAAGCACAATATAAAAGTTGCTTCCCTAGTTTTTTTTTCCCAAGTTCAAACATGCTCCAACTTTAGTACCGGCAATGCATGTCGTATTGAAACACATACCACGTACGAGCTCAGTAAGTTCCTATTTATCTAACTGGTTATCGTACAGCAGCATTTTCCGTAGCAATTCCAATGCCTGACTAACTTACTAGAACCCAGAAGTAAATCATCAATGCTTGTGGTCCTGATACTAATATTGGTATGAAACCCGCCGATCATCCTTCATTTTCCCAATACATTTTGCATAAGTGTTTCGTTCCAGTGAACTATCACAGGAAGTCGAATTTAAACGACTTTTGTAAGTTAACGGCCAATTCAGAGCGAATAGTTTGCATTTACCGTTTTATGGACGTTGTCAAATCCTCCCCATTTTGACCCATACTTTGTACTGTAGCAGCCTACTATCAAAGTGGCTTTCTGTCACTTATACTGGGCCCTGTCTAGAGTGGATGCTAGGTGTTTTAGCCAAATAAACTCATACACCTCAAACAACCGAAAAGAAAACAGAAACCGCAGCCCGATCTTGCAGCTGCATTTTCTACCCAAACTTAGGTAAGAGATAATGGAGCTTTGGAGCGGGGGGAGGGGGGTAATCGTTACAACTCACTTTGAGCTATTATTTTATTGACTAATTACTTAGTAGAGTAAACTAACGTTTTAAGTTATTCCATTTTATATGAAGAATAATATTATTTCGGGTAATGAAGCTATATACTCAAACTCTCGAAATTGCTAATTTTCAACAGAATTCGATCGCGTTGAGCGACCTCTAAATATTATTTAATTGTGCTAAAATTTTACATACATCACATTCATGAATAGTGTAAAAAAACTGCGGGGTAAGACCAGAGAAATTCAAAAAAAATTTTTTTTGAATCACCCTAATATATATATATATATATATATATATATATATATATATATATATATATATATATATATATATATATATATATATATATATATATATATATATATATATTAGAGATGGAACGAAGCTTCTGCCGGGCCGAAGCTTCGGCCATTTTGCCGAAGCTTCGGTCTGGCCGAAGCACGAATTGTGATTCGGCCGCTTCGGCTGCATCGGCCTGAAATTTATGCAGCAAATTTTCTGTTACAATTATTATCATAAAAGATAGCACAGGCCAACGATGAAAAAACTTTTTTAATGAAAATATCTTATTCTTATGTTGTTTAGGTTGCTGAATCCAAATATGATGCTTAAAAAGTTGTATCACCCACCATTTATTCACATTTTATAGTTACATTCATGAAATAAAGAAACATTTTTAGAATGTAACAGCTTTTTCATAGTTAAGATAACATTAAAAAATAGGTCTAATGAACAAAGATGATGTTGGCAGCACTGCTGAAACACATGCTACAACATGATGGGGGATTACTGTTGGTCACTTCACCGGGAAGTTCAGCAAGCTATTCATCGCAGGAAAAACTACACAAGAAGCTTCAAGGAAAAAAGGGAAAGAAAATATAAAGCAATTCCAGTTGACAAGTGAACCTTGTATCATCACATAAAATTACTATTCCAAGTATTTTACTGTAAATACAAACCATTTTTACGATTCTACAGTGTTTCATTGATTTCCCTATATACTGTAAATGGGTATTAGACTATATAATAAAATACATTTTGCTTGGAAACTAAGGGTGATACATAAAAACTACAAGCAGATTTGGATTCAGCACATAAAAATCTATCAAGATCAGCTATTAAAATTAAAAAAGTTTTCAAAAAGGTTTTTTTTTGTTGGCCTGTGTAGTTTTTTTTAACTCAAAATTGTTCCTCATGATAAAGCATAATAGAAATTTATATTCAATTAAAAATATGTGCGTATTGAACATTTGAAGCCAGAATGCATTCAATAATTAATAAAATATTTATTAACAATATGTTCTTTTAAATATTACATTTCGTTATATTTGTTCAAAAAAACTTTATTTTAAAATAAAAGCTATATAAATATACTGCATTAAGTATTTTTCAATGATTTCTAGCTTTGAAACTTTCAACAATGGTTATGGTTCTTATGTGTACAAGGGCAGATGTGCAACTATTATGCATCCTGAATTACTTTCTCTTAAAATTTTATATTTTTTGAAATTTATAAGTACACAATTTCAGTTTTTTAAAGAGATGCATTAATCTATCAACATATATTAACTTATTATGTATTTCATTGATCAAGATTCTAAACAACAAAATCAGGATATAGTAAAACAAGTTAAGTAAATGCTAATACATAACTTAAAGCTACATCTTATTTATTTATTTTTGCATAAATCAAAATATGAGGAAGGGGTCCAGTCCATTAGTAGCACACATCCACACAAGTTGTTTTATTATAAAACATCAACTGAACTGCAGACTGAGCTTTTCATGTTCCAAGTAGAGCTTCCTACTACTAATTTGCAATACAAAAATAGTAATGTCGTCTTTTCTTGTACTAGCACTACAAATCAAAGCAAAACAAGAAAACTTTTAATTAGTGAAATTAATTTAAGAGTGACTCAGTAAGCTGAAAAATGTTGTGTAATACTAAGAACATTAAAATAAAAATAAACTTTAATTAATGAAATCAATTTAAGAATGCCTCAGTAAGCTGAAAATATTGTGTAACGCTAAGAATATTAAAACATATGGAGAACAGTATAAAACTCTGAGCATTTATTATGCATTTAATCCAAAAACTTCAATATGTGCGCCAGCCGAAGCTTCGGCTATTAGTTGGCCGAAGCTTCGGTATTCGGCGCTTGGGCCAAATGCCGCTTCGTTCCATCTCTAATATATATATATATATATATATATATATATATATATATATATATATATATATATATATATATATATATATATATATATATATATATATATATATATATATATATATATTATTAGGGGACTAAAAAGTAATGTCGCTTTTCATAAAACAACGTTAAAAGGCTTTATTTTAAATCAACTATGCAATTATGACTGCAAGATACCAACTGGTCGGTCTTGAATTCGCACACTTGGGCACAAAAGTTCAAATTCCTTAATCCTTTTCGCTATACTATCAGCTTAAATTCAATTTTTGTTATCACTTTAATCATTTCACATGCCATAGGGCCATTCCAGCCTTACGTGTGTGACTTTCTGACACCATTTTTTTGCAAATAACAATAAAAACCAGGACGATATTTTTTATATATTTCTTAGTGGTTGCTGTTGGAGTAACAGAAGATATGCAAAACTTGTAATGCGGCGTTTTTTTTTCATAGGACAATTTTGAATTTTTTAATAAAATTTTAAATACAGCCTTACGTGTGTGACTCGGAAAATCTGAAAATAAGCTATACCTCATATTATTTTGTAATTTCCTGTAAAGTTTTAAAAGATAAATGAACGGTGATTTTTGTGCATGTGTCTAAGTACAGGGTGTCCAGAAAAAGACTGACTGTTTTCAAAAATTCATAACAGGAGAACGGTAAATGATAAAAAAAAAATTCTTGCAGAATATTCATGTGGTTGGACAGGAATTTTTTCTCCCAGAATTCCAAGTTTTAGTTCAAAAAAAATTCAACAGATGGCGCTGCAGATAGTAAGCCCCATAGATGTGCTTCGGTGTACTTGAGAAGGACATAACTCAATCTTGCCCTCCGCACTTCGAGCCTTTTTAGTCGGGTCGTCAGGACATTGGAATAGCGAACGAAAGGTTCCAGGATCGAAGCCCACGATCAGCATTCATTTTGTACACCAGGTAAGTTTAAAAGTCAAAGAAGAAAAATGTCATTTCACATCACAATTTTTCGGAATTTTTAATTATTACAATTACTTTACGATATTTTCTGCGTCTACTTGCAATCGCATTTCAGTTAATTGACTCTTTAAAAAAAAATATGAGAGAAAATCGCTTACAGTTGAAAAAAAAAAAAAAATCAGAAACCACCATGTGCAAATCATTAAAATGCGCATCGGCAGATGTAGTTGAAATTTCCAGCATTAAAACCAGCAGAATCGGAAGAATAGGGTAGAAAATGGCGTATTCCCTGGATCAAGGAATTTTTCTTGTACTGGAGTACCACCGATTGGGGGAAAGCATTACAGCAACAAGAAGAAGCTTTCACAGCAAATTTCAGGTTAAGAATGCTCCGCATCCAAATACAATAAGAAAATTGTACGAGAAGTTTAAACGAACTGGTAGTGTTGTTGATGGGAAAATAGGAAATGTTGGACGACATCGCTCAGCTACCACTGAAGCAAATGCAAACGTCATTCAGAAAGCTATTGAACGCTCGCCTAGAAAATCAGTTAGAAAAACTGCAGCCGCATGTCAATTGAACAAAACATCTGTGCACACCATAATGCGAAAGTCTCTGGCTATGTTCCCGTACAAAATTCAAACACATCAGCAACCGCTTCAAGCTGCATCTACGGAGAAAAGGTTCAATTTTGCAAATGAAATTCTACAACTGGTTGATAGTGGTAGCGTTGACGTTGATTCAATATGGTTTTCAGACAAAGCACACTTTCATCTTGATGGATTTGTTTACGAACAAAACTGGCGTGTTTGGGGAACGGAAAATCCACACGTGTGTATTCCACAATTTTTATATCCCCAAAAAGTGACTGTATGGGCGGCTGTTTCGAGCAAAGGTGAGATTGGGGACCCTTTTTCATTCGCGATACAGTGACTTCAAGACGGTACATTGAATTGTTGCACGAGTTTGTGGCTGTTAAAAATGCTTTGATTCCATATGGGACATCTTGGTTCATGCAGGATGGTGCAAGACCGCATCGGACACCTGATGTTTTCAAACTTTTAGAGGAGTACTTTCATGATCCTGTAATAGCTTTGGACTATCCATATTACACTGGGAAGGGAATTGAATGGCCACCGTATTTACCAGACTTAAATCCTTGCGATTTCTTCCTTTGGGGACATTTGAAAGATGCCGCATATCGGAAAAATCCTCGAACATTGGATGAACTTCAAAAAATAATAAGTGACGAAAGTGCAGCCATTTCATTAGCAACATTACAGAAAATGTCTGCAAATTTTTTCCTCCGGTTGCGACATGTGGTTGCAGCAGATAGTAAACATTTTGAAAATATTGTTTTGTAATTTTGTTCAATAACTGACAGATCACTAAGTGCTTTTTTGTTTTATTATTATTATTTTTTTTAATTTTATTATTATTATTTTTTTTAACCATGAGCGATTTCCTCTCATGAATCTTTGAAAACCGTTTGTTGACTGAGATGTGATTGCAGCTAGTGGCAGACCGTGAGAAAATATTGTAAAGTAACTGTAAGCATCAAAAATTCTGAAAAATTGTGAGGTGAAATGCCATTTTTCATCTTTGACTTTTGAACGTACCTAGTGTACAAAATGAATGCTGATCTTAGGCTTCGATCCTGGAATCTTTGGTTTACTAGTCGAGTACCCCGACCGCTCAACTAAAACGGCTCGAAGTGCAGTGGGCTAGATTAAATTATCTGCTTTGAAAGTACACCGCGTATCTATGGGGCTAACTATCCACAGCGCCATCTATTGAAATTTTTTTAAACTAAAACTTGGAATTCTGGGAAAAAAAAATTCCTTGCCAATCGCATGAATATTCTGCAAGAATTTTTTTTAAATCATTTACCGTTCTCCTGTTATGAATTTTTGAAAACAGTCAGTCTTTTTCTGGACACCCTGTATGAGGGTTTATTTGGTTTGTACCAGATCTGGCACACCGTGCAGTGAAGGGTTAAGGTAAACCATTCAAAAGCCTTACGTGTGTGACAGCTTTTAAAGAGCCTCGTTAAAACGTTTCTGTCGAATGGATGAAGATGTAAGTCAGGTTACAGGTGTTATGTATCAAGTTAATTTATGATATGAGATAGTTTTCTTTTAGTCCCATAATTAGACCTTGGGGGGAAACTTTTCTTTCTTTTGCCTTACGTGTGTGACCAAAAAAAAGTAACCTGCATATTTTGAGGGGTTAAAAACTTAGGAAACACTTTATTACGAAAAATATGAGATATAATCATACTAAAGGATCTGAGTTCATGATATTTGATAGTTTTTCCAGAAAAAAATTGATTATTAGGTGAAAAAAATTCTCTTACATTTTTTCACTAACAATGCATTTTTTTTTTTTTTTTGAATTTGTCTCAATGTTATTAAACAAGGCTAAAATATGAGAAAAGAAAAATTTTATCTTAAAATTGATGCTGGAATCGAAAAGAGTAGATATTTTTTTGTCAAAAAATAAGGTTTGTTTTTGTATTATGAGCGGAAAAAAATTTGGTGTTTTAGGACCACTTTTCGTGGAATTGCCCCATATGGTTTATACGCGCATCACGTAATTGAGAAACAGCTTTTAAGTTTATACGGATACCTTAAACTGCAAATGAATAATAAAAAAATATCAGAGCCGCTTGTAACTTATTAACATCCTAAAGCCTAATCTTCTGCAATTCACTTCAGAAGCCTCGCCTTTCACTACCCGGGCTAAAAATGGAAATTTCCACAGAGCTCTCCCACCTTTGAAAAGCGCGTGGCATAAATTTTAAATGCGAAACACCTATTATAAACCCGGATTAATCAGCTTTTTAAATGCAGTCACGTAGTGAGGTTAAAGACAGCCTCTGTCATTTGCAGGCTCACCAATCGGGCCTGAGGGATGACTTCCTACGAGCAGTGTCCCAACATCCTGAATTTGATTGATAAAGGGCAATTTAATGGATAAATGATCCGTCGACGAATGTAGCCACTGCGGCTAATGCGTATCTGGAAGATATGGTTGGATTTTGGGATTATAGATGGTCTCGGTGGCTCCGCAGAAGCTAATTTAGATGGCCATTTTGTTTTAGCGTCGTTACTTAGAGTGAAAGGTTTCTGCGTGTCAGTTTAAGATTGGTGAATCTTTCCAGTGATTTTACCGTGAAAATATTGTAATTTAATGATAGGATAATGGCTTGAAAGCATTTTCTAGAGTACAGTGAACCGCAATATGTACTGCTATGCTTAGCTTTTCAGATTTATGTCTATTTATATCGCCAAATGTGTAGGATAGTTCCTTGGATAGCCAGAACATGTTGAGATGATGATTTCCACTGTTTTTACTTCCTTTTACGTAGTAAAGGAAGTATTGTGATCGCAAAAAAAAAAAAAAAAAAAAAACACTCAAATTTGAGTCTAAATTTTGATTTTGTTAACCCCCGAATGAATGTTCAGTAGTTTTTTCGACCTGTCAGCACGTGCATATGTACCTACTAACATATAAGCAGCCGAAAAATCCTTTTTAACAACCCCCGAATTAATTACGACGAGTTTTCTCGTGACGTCTGTATGTACGTATGTGCGTATGTATGTGCGTATGTGTGACGCATAACTCAAAAACTATATGCCGTAGAAACTTCTAGCTTGGTATGTAGGCTCTGAGGGTAGTCTAGTTGTGCACCTCCCCTTGTGGTTGCATTCGAATGTTCTCAAGGGGGTGTTTTACCCTTTTTTTCGGGGTAAATCAAAGTTAATTTCAATGCAGACTCAAGTGATATGAATTGGCGCGACCACTTGGCGATATGTCGTCAAGCTTTTGGTCGCTAAGTGTTTGACGCCGACTTGGCGACATATCGCCAAGTTGGCAACAAACACTAGGCCAAAAAATTTTTTTTGAATTTGTGTTCAACGTGGCACTATTGTCGATATTTTGCGAAAAATTCACTGAATGGTATTAGCATCAGTAATATTTAGAAAGTTAACAATTGAAAAACATTTGTCTGCACTGTTTCATGGCAGATTAGGGGAGTAAATATTTGAATTGTTACCTTGCTTGTTCCAAGCACTTTTTTAACACTTATAAGGCAACAACTAAGAAATTTACACGTAAAATGAAGTAGTGTGGGGTCCATACCAGATGTTTTCTTCTGGTATGATTTCCACTGTTTTTGATATTGTTTTTTTAAATAAATATGAATAAAATTTTTCAAAACTACTAGATTTCAATGAAAAAGGTGCATCAAATGCACATTCAAAGGATGTGGTTCATCTTTGAGACAACTGACGGTCTGCATGTCTTTCATATACGGTTTTTTTCTTTTTTTAAATTTTTTTCAATCACGTGGCTAGTAACTGTGACTTAAAATTTTGGCTAGTGTCCTAGACGTCATTCCAAGATATTTTACTCAGAAAATCTTTAAAAAACATATATATTTGGGATTTAAAATTTGTTACTGGATGTCAAAAAGCCCTGATAACGAGGATAATTATAATAGTTGATTAAAAATGAAATCCTGTTGTGTTGATGTCTGACATGTGAGACTATTTGATTTTTAAATTTGTTCATTTTTTTTCAAATTAAGTTGAAGATTTAAAAGTTCAGCCATATTTACACTTATATTTATTTATTTGTGTGTTTCCTTACATAAAGTACTGCTTTTTGTTTACTCTATTTATTAACAGGATAAAAGGCTTAACGAAAATTGAAACACGACTCGAAATTTATGTATCTGGGGCCTCAGAATTTCCATCCCTGGGAAGAAAACCAACCTAAATCATCTTTCCGCCTTAAACCTTTTACTCTCAAATTTCTTACTGCGAGCAAAAATATTTTGTTACGCTTCGGAAGGATATCTTTAGCAAACATGAACTTCTCATAGCTGGAAGCATTTCAAAACTCGCCCTCTTCTTTTTCGGCAGAATGTAAAATATGGGAATTTTTCTCGGCAGAAGTTTCAATACCGTTATTCACGAGCGCATATTTGTCTTGTCAGTTACGGTACGCTGCCGCATCACGTCGGCCCCGTTTTGCTTTCAGCGCCGATGCATCACGGTGACACGGCGCTTAAGAGTGGGACTTGATGTGTTACTTTTATGTCACAAAAGCGACGTAAATTAGTCTCTGCCATTAGATAAATGTCCCACGGATAAATCTTTCACGAAAAATTAGTTTTATAGGCCTTTTCTAGAGATACACCTTTTCGTGTTACTATTGTTGGTGAAACTTAGCATGTGTATGTGATTATTTTGTTCATAAATAACTGCTATTTGGGTTTCACATCTGCTTACTTTTACGATAATCCAAAACTATATAATCGAAAATTTTTAAGGAATTGTTTGGGGTTTGAGAAATAAATTCTTTTATTATTGTTTTATTTACGTATACATTTATTTATTGACTTGATGGTGTTACTTTTATGTCACAAAAGCGACGTAAATTAGTCTCTGCCATTAGATAAATGTTTCACGGATAAATCTTTTACGACAAATTAGTTTTATAGGCCTTTCCAAGAGATACACCTTTTCGTGTTACTATGGTAGAAGAATATTCTCGGAGCTTAGCATGTGTGTATGTGATTATTTTGCTCATAAATTAGTGCTATTTGGGCTAGACATCTATTTAATTTTAAGAACATCCTGTGAGTTCTTCAAGTTTAGAGTAATAGTTTGGGTTTGAGAACTAAATTGTTTGGGGTGGGGGTGATGTTTCATTAATAGCATGTATATTTATTTATTCATTATTACTTTTTTAAAATATTTTAAAATAAAAAAATGTTTAAAACAATAAAGCTCAATCATAAATAATAGCGTACTTAATGGTTCTAAATACGAACCAATGAAATTAAATCATTCAGCGCCGATGCGTCACGGTGACACGGCGCTTAAGAGTGGGACTTGATGTGTTGCTTTTATGTCACAAAAGCGACGTAAATTAGTCTCTGCCATTAGATAAATGTCCCACGGATAAATTTTTCACGAAAAATTAGTTTTATAGGCCTTTCAGAGAGATACACCTTTTGGTCCTCTTCGTGTTACTATTGTCGGTGGAAGTTAGCATGTCTGTGTGACTATTTTGTTCCTAAATTACTGCTATTTGGGTTACACACCAGTTTACTTTTACGATAACCTAAGACTATATGTTCTTCAATTTTAAAGGAACAGTTTGGGATTTGAGATAAAAAATGTTTTATTATTGTTTTACTTACGTATTCATCTATTATTTCAACTTTAAAAAAATAATTAAGAAATGTTTAAAATGTAGAAGATTAGTAAAAAACATTAGCACATAATGACCCTGATTATGAACTAATGAAATCAAATCATTCAGCCTTGAAGCATCACGGTGACATGGCGCTTAAGAGTGGGACTTGATGTGTTACTTTTGTGTGACAAAAGTGACGTAAATTAGTCTCTGCCATTCGATAAATGTCCCACAGACAAATCTTTTTCTAAAAATTAGTTTTATAGGCGTTTGCGAGAGATGCACCTTAACGTATTCCTATTGTCGGTGAAGAATCTGCTTGGGGCATAGCATATGTATGGGTTTAAATTTTGTTTATAAATTAGTGTTTGGCTTGTAGGGGTATTTGAAGCAAAATTAAATAGTAAGCTTTCTTAGGTTTTATAAAGTGCGTAAAGAAAGAACAATGCACTTGTAACAAATTTTGTATTGAAGTTTCATTTATGTTTTGTCATTGAAGGCATTTTTTATTTTGTTTTACGAGTTAAAATAAAAATTAAATACTTTTGAAAAAAAAAAAAAAGCTAGAATAAATAATTTAATGAATAGAAATTTTTACCCATGAATTCAAGTACGAATGCAGCTTCAAGTTCTTAACTGAAATATTGTTCGGAATGGAGGTCATAATGAAAGTATCAATTCCAATAAATTAATATTGTGTCTGATAATACATATTGTTAGGTCTATACTTTTTAAACAGGTTTCAAAAAGAAAAAAGAAAATACCCTCTCAAAGACCCAAAACCTTTTGAAATTTCCTATCGTGCATTTAGAAGCCATATTAACACTGGCTTAAACATTTCCACCCAACATTTTCCCTCGTGTTCAGTTTTGAAAGATAGTTTTACTGTTAAACATAGTATTAAGAACATCAATATGCTGATTTGCGCAAGAAAGATGTTTAATGATGTTGAAGTTCCTTCTTAACTTGTCAAACACCGCTTCTATTCCTTACAGTTGCGTGATGGAAGTTTTCTAGAACCTCTATTTAAGTCAGAGCTACCACGTGACCATTTAACTCGCATATCCTCTTAAATATTTTAATTATGATAAGGAAAATATTACAAGGTAAAGCCACTCATGGAAACATAGGTAAATAATTTTTGCTTCTTATTACTGTTGCTGCTTTTTCTAATAGAGTAACATTTCTTTTTTGAGAAAAAAACTTTTCCTGTAATAGGTACAAGTTTAATTATTTCCGTACGAATTAATGTAACGTGCACATAGTACGGTAACAAATTTGCTTAAGTTCCCTAATTTTCAACATTTTCTTTTTCTCTGTAGTCAACTACGTGCGATTTGGAACGATTTTCTGTCAGTCAGGTTAAGAAGTTGTTTGATAGTTAATAATATTGAGTAGTTATGCAGAGAGATATTTTGATCATCTCAAATGAGAAAACTGGCATGTTCTATTACCTTTTAAAATATACGTTGCGGCATGCAATTTACTGTTTGGGTAATTGTTTTTCTGTTTCTGTTGCAAGAAACCACTATACTACCTTTTGCTCAGTTTATCCATTTTCAGCAAATAAAATCTTAAAAATATAGAAATGGTCCACAAATGTAGTATTTTCTGACAAAATAGCTGAAAGAAAACTTACTACCCTCGTTTTCTTATCAGCTGTAATCAATGTTAAAGTTTAACTCCCTACTCCACGCGTTCCTTGAAATAAAGATGATTCACAATCAGCGTAGAAATGTTTGTGATGGAAATTTATTCCGGAAAAGAGAATGGCCATTTGATTTGCCTCCAGGCGATAGTGCTGTGACGAATTTACTTTCCACTTTAAAAAATGTAATATTTTTAAAAATTATACTTATCAAGATTTAAAGTTATATCCTTTAGGTTCTTAGAAGTGTTCTAACTTAAAAGGTATTCAAAATATAATTTAGTTAAAACAAAAAACTTTTCTTTATATATTTACACTTAAAACAATATTAAATCCTGATTAAACTGGATTGCCACAAGAGTGGCTAGCAAGCAAATCAAAATGCGTGCCACCAACAAAATAGCATTCTTCCTATTTAAATCTAAATTTAATGTCATTCCGGAATCACGTGCTGCCGAAATAAAAAAAAAGCTGAAACAAGAGAAAATAATACATGCAAAATTATGAATTTAAATAAAAATGAGAAACACGACTGCAAAATTAGAGTAGCAAGACAGCTATATTGAGTTTTTAATACCTTGCAACTAATTTAAAACTAAACCGAAATAGCTTACATTTTTTAAAACTATATCGCTTTCGGAATATTATTGTATCCGTAACAGATCGCAAAAAAGAAAATGTTCTCTGAGTATAATACTTTGATTATTAATATTATTCCCAGAAAAAAATGATTCCAGCTTAATATTATTTTTTGCACTGCAGAACTTCATCCTCACTGCTAAAATTTAATGTTGTTTTCATTTCTGAGTTACGTTTTTTTTGGAGAGCAATAGTGAAACTCGTTTTTATAATTATAGTAAGAGTAAGAAATATGTAAAAAAAAATATATAGCAGACATAACAGAAGTGTTTGAAATTAATGTTAAATAAATACTCTGTAAAAAAAGAAAGAAATGTTTAAAACATTTATTGACAAAATATTGCGCGTCTTTATCATATTTGAACGAGGTTTTAAGATTTTAGAACATTATATTTTTGAAGCATAAAACAGTGCATCACAAAAACTGTATGCACGTCTTGGCCTAAACTTGTTATGTGGATAACTGGGTGATTCTCTAGATAGTAAAACTTTACTTAACTTTAGCTTATTCTGTTCTTTATGAGCCAATATTCTACAAACTTTAAAGTTTCAGCCTTTGAAATCTTTGCTTTGAAACGGTAACCTTCCATGTTAACTTTGTTCTTCTGTTTCATAGCGATGCAATCAATGTAGGGTTACACAAAATGATCCGTTTGTAGAATTTTACATTTTATTTAGGTACAATTTTCTGAATATCCTTGAGTTTAACGTCAGTTTGTTTTCCATGTAAACCACTTCACACAAATGAACAAGAATTTCTGTAAGAACTAAAAAAGCCTACCTTAACCTATACTGATATCGACATTTGAATAGGTGTCCGGAAGAAGGGCCTATGTCATGATTTCTAAATTGTGAAGGAGAGCGTAAAAACAAAGGTGCCAATTATTTTAGGAAATTAATTTGTGATTTTCCTGGCATCTATCGGATTCTTTGGGTACTACTAAGCAAGCCAACGGTTACTAGACTTAACAAAGGCGGTTACTAGACTTAACAAAGGCTTTTATTCCATGAAAAAACAAAATTCAGAAAATCATGACATAGGCCCTTCTTCCGGACACCTATTCATTTTAGCATCTGATCAATATTCTGTCTATTATATGAGACTAAAAATTATGCCAACCATGCCTTTTTAGTATTTAAATATGATTTCTAAAAAAAAAAAAAAAAAAAAATATGGGAAATGGAATAGTTATTAGCTCCTATATAATTGTTGGGCATTTCAACTATAATGATAAAAAACAAGCAACCTTTTGGTTAAAAAATGTAGCATGTTTAATCTATATAGATAAAAATAGATTTATGTATATTTGTATAGATGCGTTTATATTTGTATGTTTGTTCCTTAAACAAATCTGCAGTTTCCGTCGGATTTTCTTCAAACGGCACAGAGGTTCCTTGATGCACTAGAACTCACGTAGGTAGGCCGACAAGAAAAAAAAAATCTCAATGATTTAAAATTTTTATCACCTGCCAATTTCTTTTAGTTAAAAATTTAAATACTTGTAATTGATTTTAGTCTAAAGATTTTAAATTAATTTCGATTTTCCCTTTTTAATATGCTTGTTAGACTAGCAAATTTTACTAGAAAGGACTATCCTTATTTTTCCATGTTTACCATGTCCTCTCGAAAACTGTAAAATATATTTAAATTGCTCTCTGACCAGTGAAGTTTGTTTTAACATAAGTTCGGCAATAAGGGTGTTTTTTTCTAATTTTAAATTTAATCTTAGTACTTGTTAGTGTTCTGTGACCAAGAAAATATGCTAAAATACCTGAAAAAGACCACAAAAGTTACGACTTTTACGCAAAATGTTCCTGAGTTGTAAACAGGATTAATAAATAAAGACCCCTATATTTGAATTCCTGCATACACATTTTTTTGGTTATGATAGATTACTAATATTATTTCTCGTTTTACTATTACGAAACATTGAACTCGCATTTTAAATTTAAACCAGTCTATGTATACATTTTTCTTTGCGCACTACGCATTTAAGAAAGGAAAAAAAAAACTTAGTAGTTTAGATTTACCTGGAGAGAAATTCAATTTAAAATTCTATTTTCTTCTTCATTTGAAGTACACGATGGTTTCTTTTGTGAAACGTAAAACTTATTTATTCTTCTGTTTACATAATTGTCTCATGGAACAAGGCAATTCCATTTACGGTATGATAGAAGGGAATGTGCAAGATATTCTTTTTATGCAGATAGCATTCCGTAGGTAAGGACTTTTGGTTAGAGTTGGATGGCTTCCATTAGTCTTGTGTGTTTTAGGTAAATAAGATTTACGGTATTGTCCAAAATATCAAAACAGCTAAAAGTATTTTCCAATTACTGCTGCGCTTTAGCGTTGGCTTGAACAACGATATCTTTAATGCATTAGATGTCGCTTTTATTTAAGCAGGAAAGTCAAGCATTAAATCGGACATTTGCATGCTTAATTTTTTCCTGGTTTGGTTTTTTAGCGGTATTGTTTAAAACGTGGCGAAATTTTTCAAGTTTTGCAAAGGAAGTGAGCCGAATCTGCTAGTTTCATTTAAATTCGACGAGCAAAATGCATTTTTTAAGAGGAATAAAAAAGATTGAAAGTCCGTAAAGAAGATTGTATGAACAATGTTTCTTTCTTGGCCAGATAATTCTCTTTTCCTTTTTGAAGAAGGGGGCGGGGGTGACCAAGCAGCAAAAAACACATATGAAAACATTTTGCCCCCCCCCCCCCCCCACATACACGAGCAGAGAGGGAAAGAGAGAGAGAGAGAGAGCTAGTGGTTGGCCCCTGTTACTCGGTGAAGTTTTTTTTTCCGTAAACCATTACACACACGCACGCACACACACACACACACACACACACACACACACACACACACACACACACACACACACAGTCAAGTGTTTCAGAACTTTTAGGAGGGGTACTCTGCAAAGAAAACAGCTTTCATGTCATACACAGTATAATACTATCAGCAGATGTTCCTGCTTAAAACTGTAAGAGTAGAGTAATAAACTATAAAGCTAGCAATTTTATGGTTTATTACTGTAAAATTAGCAATTTACCTTAAAATTAGCTGTATTACACTGCAAAAGCAGCAGTATAATACTGGCATCAGAGGTTCCAGTTTAAAACTAAAATACACTGTAATAAACTGAAACTAGCAATTTTAGTTTTTATTGCAAAATTACTGTAAAATTAGCTGTATTATACTGTGAAAACAACATCTAATTTTTACAGCGTAGGGCGCATCTTGACTACTCTAAATCGTCTAGAAATGAGGTGGGTGGGATGGAAATGCTTTCCTAAAGTGGTGGTGTACACAGAAGCACCTTCAGGAACAGAGACCGTAAGTAAAAATCTTTTAAGTAATCCATGTATAAGAGCAAACGGTACATGGATCAGAGTGAGTGATCAATTTTTTTCCATTGGGTACAATGCTCACTTCATATTTTTGGCTCAAGGAGCTCCGAACAGTACGGAATACTCCCGGCATATTTAATTTTCACAGTGTCGGGAAAGCATTTTCAACCAATCCTTGCTACATGAGTTCGAGTTTTTATGATGTATACTAACCTCATATAAGACCTGAAACTCTTAACTGAGACGTCCTGCAAATTTTATTTATTTATTTATTTATTTTGCTTTAAGAAAATTATTGATTTTATTTTAAATCGAAATTTCTTCTAACTTACTGAAAATGAAAATTGCTTTTTTTTTCACGTCAGCTCTTAAGAATTCATTTTCTTCATTGTAACAACTACAGTACTGTGGCAAGTAATTGAGAAATGCATTTTTTTTTTCAAAAATATCAGTTTTATTTCAATTTCCCATACATAAATTTAAAACTAATAACTGATATGACCTCCCCCGGATTTAATAACATCACAGACACGTTTTTCAATAAAGTTCACTAGACTGGCAGATTTAGTTTTGATTTCAGGGTCTTTGTACCATATGTCAAAAACAGATAAAATTATACTCGACTGCAACCTTTCTTGACAAAAACATTGTGACGTTAGCGTGACGTTTGCGTGACGTTAGCCTATGAAAAACGAGCTAGATAAAACGTCACAGCCTACTTGGCGAATTAGAGGAGATCGCTAACTGCTTGTGAGCTCTTATTGGCTTCTCCCGTAGTGACGTTGAGTGTCAAGTTAAGTTGCATTTTAGTATAGCTTTTCCATCGTCGTACTGTCAAATTTGTAAAGCCGTTTTTTGACGATAGCCCACAAACTTTCCATAGGATTCAAGTCCGGTAAGTTTTCAGTCCAATCCAGTATAGTAAGTTAGTTTTTACAGCAGAAATTTGCAATTCTCTTTGAAGTGTGAGATGGCGAGTCGTCTTGTTGAGAAACGACATTTCTTTTCGACTACAGTTTAGCCGTGATTGGAAGTACGTTTTGGGTTAAAATGTTTTCCATAGCTGGCAATATTCATCATTCCTTCTACGGGAACCAGAAATTCAGTCCCCGAAACGCTGAAACAGCCCAAAACATCTTTGATTTCGAATTTTTCCCAAGTAGCACACTTCGTTATTTAAAGGTTCTAAAATGGTTATTAACATTGTAACTACCGCTTAAAAACGTTTATAAAACGTTTAAAGGTTATTTGTGTTACGGGAACCAGAAATTCAGTCCCCGAAACGCTGAAACAGTCCAAAACATCTTTGATGGCGAATTTTTCCCAAGTAGCACACTTCGTTATTTAAAGGTTCTAAAATGGTTATTTACATTGTAACTACCGCTTAAAACGTTTATAAAACGTTTAAAGGTTATTTGTGCTACGGGAACCAGAAATTCAGTCCCCGAACCGCTGAAACAGCCCAAAACATCTTTGATGGCGAATTTTACCAAAGTAGCACACTTCGTTATTTAAAGGTTCCAAAATGGTTATTAACATTGTAACTACTGCTTAAAAACGTTTATAAAACGTTTAAAGGTTACTTGTGCTACCTGGGTAGGGTGTTCGATCGATTTGATACTGACGGTGTGGTTCTCCTTTGCTTCTCACAAACTTAGATCTAAATCCCTGAACCACGAAATGTGTTTCATCAGAAAATAAAACATTTTTCCAGTCCTTCTCAGTCCATGTTTTGTACTTTCGTGCCCATTTCACCCATTTTTTCTTCATACGAGACGTGAGAGGTTTCTTTTTATAAGGTCGACGTGCTTTCCGCCCGCGCTCAAACAGATTGTATCGCACTGTTGAAGGTGCAATATGTACGTCAGATGCCGCCATGGACTTGGACAGGTCAAAACTAGTTAATCGAGTGTTGACAATACTCATTCGGTGTAAATTTTTGTCGTCACGAGAAAAGTTAATCTTTTTCGACCGCATTTTCCGATACGGTTGGTTCTCAGAACTTCCTGTAGTCTGAAAACGCTGCCATATCCTTCCACACTTGCTGTACTCACTCCACATATCTTACCTATTTCTACTAACGTCTTAGAAGTGTGTTCTTTTAGTGTGCAATTACTTTAGCACGTGTTTCTAGGCTCATATACATAACGTTAATTTCCCCCGCAACAAGAGAGTAACTTAAACTGCAAAAAATCTAACTACAGTCGACGCTCGATATAACGACCGTCTCCGTCCTACAGAAAACGGTCTTTATAACGAGTGGTCGCTATAAGAGGTAGAACATAAAGTATATTGGGATACAGTTGGTGGTTTTCTAACCGGTCGTTATATTAGGATGATCTTTATAACGTGTGGTCGTTATAACGAGCGTCGACTGTACTTGGCAAAAAAATGTACATGCCTGTGACTTACCAGACGCGTACAAACATCTACTAGTTTGATATTAACTGCCATTTAAACTCTTAAGTTGATTTTGAGTGCTTATTCGTAGGCAGGCCCGTCATTTAGGGGGGGGGGGGGCAGGGAGGTCATTTGCCCCCCCCCCGGCTTTGAGAAATCAATGTATTTACATATAAGTGGGCGTGGTTTTCAATGATTTCTGATGAAATTGCATTGTGTTTGGATCATATGCCCCCCCCCCCTGGAAAAACTTGAAATGACGGCCCCATTTTCGTAGGCTTTAGTGTGATAAATAGAAAAAAAAATATTTCTCAATTAATTGCCACATTACTGTATTATAACTCTCAAAGTTGGGTAATACTTACACTTTGATGTTTTGAAATTTCTTGAAATTCCAACAATCCAAACCCCGCATCAACGGAAAATGTTCTTCCTTTATCATTAAATTTCAAATTTATTGCGTCATTAAACTATCTTCCTCATTAGCTTAATTATTGACTCTATTTTAAAACTGTTAAAAAATTATGATGATTTATATTTAATTTTCTAATTACAATAAGGAGGCTGTAATTGCGGGTAATAAATAAAATTTTAGTGGCAATTGATCAAAAATGCTAAAATTATTGCTTGTAATACTAAAGGCATGTTTGAGGAAAAAAGTAAGTAAAAAAAAAGAAGTAATTTACTAAATTGAACTATTTCAGTGTGTCGATGCTGTTAGAATACAACAACCCTTTTTTCTGCTGCTTTATTTTTTTTAGCTAATAATACTACAAGAAGAGCTACAAGTATCTTGTTACTTGTCTTGTTTAACACGCTGTTCATGAGACAAGTGGTAGTACTAAACAGTTAGCAAAATAAAAAGTGGTATTCAATAATAAATGCCAAATATTTTTTGAAAGAGAAATCGAAAAAGGCTTTACATATTAAATTAAATATGTGTCATTTGAGTGAATAGGGTTTTTCTTTTAGGCAAAAAAGGACCAAGAAAGCAAGTACTAATAAATACCTAAACTTCGCATAAGTCAAAAAATAAATAAATTAGTTAAGTTTTAAAAAATAATAAAATATACAAACAAAGAATTTAAATTCTCAAATTTCTTAATCATTACTACAAAACGTTTTTGAGTGTAAAAGAACAAGTGAATCGGCAGTTTCAAGAAGGGAACAAATCCAAAAAGTAGTTTTTCGGGAAATCGAAAAAACCTTCTAAAATACTGAATTATTATTATTTTTTTTTTTTTTTGATTCATTTGTAGCATTAACTACCTTTAAAGTAATTGGATGTATTTTACATTTTGAGTTTATCTATTGTATGTAAGGATTTACGGGCCATCAAAGTCGTTGGATTTGTTCCCTTCTTGAAACTAATGCGATGGTATAGGGATTTTCAAGTAAAACAGCTTACAGGTATGATGTTTGTTTGAAAAAGTCCTTGTTTAATGAAAGATTATTATAACAATATTTAAAAAAAGATTAGGACAACAAAATAATCAAAAAATATGTTTATTAAACATGGATGACATATTTTCGAACTTTCACTAAGAAATTTCAAAACTGAATTTTTTATCAAAACAAAATAGGTAGGTTATGATAGAATTTGTTATCCAACCAAATGATAAAGATTCACGGCAACAGTGCTGCTCCTTAGCCTTAGGTTTGCGTAATTAGTTGGAAGAAGGGAACAAAGACCTGACTTGTTCCATTCTTCCACCAACTCACAGATTTAAATGCTGCGTCAATCAATGTTGGAGGTTGATTTTTGTTCTTTTCTTCTCACTAGCATGTGTATCCACAGTAGGAGATGTACAATCACGAAAAAACCCAATTTTGAAATTTTGGTCTTCGTTCCCTTCTTCAAACTGCCGATTCAATTCTGAATTCACAAATCTGATAATCAGACGAAATTAAAATAAGTAGCAAATAAAGAACCTTTTTGCTTATTAATTGGCAAATAATCAAATCAAACTACTGTTATGGTGTGCAAATGTTACTGATTATGTGATTAACTTCACAGTTAAAGGAGTACTTACATATATATAGTAACTTACTCTTATGGATATAATGAAAAAGATGAAAACTGGTGGATTGGAGGGATAAAAACATCTTGCAATGTGTTTTTTTTTTCTTTTGCAATTAACAGCGTTCAAATTTAATAGATTCATTAAAACTTTCACTTAGCTTAATTTTCACTTAAATCACTTAGCTTTCCCAGAAGGTAATGCACTAAAGGGCTTAGATACCAAACCCTCTCTCAGAAAAAAAACCTGCATATCACAAAAAGGAAAAAAAAAAGCACCTGAACTCTTAAACGAACAAAAAAGAAGCTAACAGAAGGCTCTTTAATCCTTCACTAACCAAACACTTTGGTTAGAGATGGTTTGAATTATATCAGTTTTTGTATAAAAATTTGACTCAGATCTGCTAGAAATTGCTATAATTTCTTTCATTTAATGTATATTTTATTCTTTAAGTTTTTGGAATCTTTTCCATAAATTCGTGTTTTCTTGACATTTATATTTTTGCTATTTTAGATTTTTATTTGTTTATTTGAATTAGAGTTTTAAATCTTTATGAATCACAGACTAAACATAGCCAGACTTGGCGCAGTTTCGTAAATTGGACACTAGCCAATGCGGTGTTTTCAAATATGACGTTCTACTAAAGTTTAATGTTTAAGAGGAAATTATCAGACCAAAAAGTGACAAAAATAATATCCCCCGGGGCAGCTTTTTTGTCGTTCTAGAAAACTTGTTCTCTTTTTAGTTTATGTTTATGGTGCCTTAAATTCTTTGAAGTCCCAGCTAATGCAGGTTCGTTTAGGAAAACGGTTTGGTTGCTTTTTAAGTATGAGAACTAAACTCATGAGAGGGAATCTTATATTTTTTTAAAAAATGCATATTAAGAGCTTGAAAATCATCTGGGTAATTATGATGACATTAGGAACATTGTTTCTTCATTACAAAAGCAAAAAAAAAAATTCCATGAGTTGTATTAAATTAAGTAGAGGATGCTTGGTTCAGTCGATACAAAGGCTTTAATTCTTGAATGTATATACGCCCAGAATATAGAGTTTTACGAGAAAGTAACAGATTTAGGTATATTTAGCCTCAGTATGTAAAAGAAAATGGAGAGTCCTCCTTCTTTTTTTAGCATAAATTATCGTTAAAGTAAAATAAAGACGAAAAATAATTAAAAGAGCTTAATGCATCTTAAAAATATCACAAAATTAAAAAAAAAAGATGAAAAGGAATTTTAAAAAATTAAAAAACAAACAAATATTGAAAAATTAAGTATTGGAAAGTAGGGTTTTGAGGTGAGGAAAATGTGTGTCTGTCGGATTCCACCCCCCCCCCTTTCGCCATTAACGTTTGACTGGTTTTGACTTTTTTGCTGAAAAGACCTCAGCTAGAACACCTCATTCCCCTATTTAGCTTTTCGATTCGAACAATTTTTTGTTCAACTTTAAACCATTCAAACAACATGTTTCTCTTTGAAAGTAAAGATTTTACTAGAGTATCCGAAATGCACTCCTAATCAGCTCTTAAATGTGCTCCCAATCCTTTTTCAAATCCCAACTTTAAATGTCACAGAAAATCTGAAAAAGCACATTCGAGACAAATTCCAAGCACATTTTAGCACACTTTCTTTTTAACGGAACGTATTCGGACACATGTTTGTGCACATTTAGGTACATGGGTATTTTTTTGAACTAAACTGTCCTAAACGTGTTTAAAATGTATATTGGGAACATACTGTGAAATCGTGAATTTCTACTCAATTTTTTTAAGAAAAACATTTCTGAAAATAAACATTTGAACTGGATCAAATGATGTATTGAAAAAAAAACGAAATGTTTATTTTACAGTGTGGGTGATTCTCTGTAAACTGGTAATTGGCTGTCCGGACTGAGTATTTTAAAAATAATAAAGTGTAATAAAGTGATTATCGCTCTTAATACAAGTAAAGCATTAATACTTTGTGGCCCAATTGTATTTGGAGTGATAACAATTTAATATTTTTTTCTAGAAATTATCTAAGCGCCAAAAGCACAGTTCCCTGGCTGTCCCAATCCCATAGTCTAACTGTTAAAGATAGTATTTCAAAAAAACCTATTAACACTACATACATTTGGCAATTAATACCTAAAAATAGAATAGTGAAGCTATATTTTTCTTATGAAATAAGGTATAATTACGTATTTCTAAAACTTAAAATTGTCATGTAAATTCTGTCCGGAGTTTTTTCAAACAGTCCCCTGCCACAAATTCAAAGCTGTAATACGAAAAATCTATAACTTTTGCAAATTCTTTTCGGCATGAAGTTTAAAGTAATCAGTGTGAATTTGCCGAAATCACCGAGAACGGTGTTGAAACGCTACTTTGCTTAGTTTGAGAGCCACATTTGTGATGAAAATATGCATCAGGGTCGTTGCGAAAACAGTCCTCTGGGAAGTGATTTTATTAATGTCAATTAATTTAATTATAAAACATGTTAGTTATTGTGTCCACGATTTGTGCCTAAATTTATAGGTAGTCTCGTAACTAATTATGTTCCAATAGTTTTGCAGATATTACGCAACAAAGAGCAAAAACACAGTCACCTGGCACAGTCCCCTGCCTAGTTATACTAGGCGGGGGACTTACCCTCTATCATGATTTATCAGAAAAACACAAACTTCAATTGGCCCTCTTTCAAACCAAAGTAATAGATTCTTTTTCTGAGTAATAGTATTATAATTATACGAACATTTCAAAAAACCGTGCCCGGACAGATTTCGTGTGAAAAATGTCGAGTTTACAGAGAATCGCCCGTATAATACAGTTAATGTTATAGTACTAAACTGTAAAATTGCTAATTCTACAGTAATAAACTGCAAAGCTACTAGTTTTACAGTAATAAACTGCAAAATTGCTGGTTTTACAGTAATAAACTAAAACTTCAAAGTTTACTGCTTATTGCTGTGCATTTTATAAACCTCTGCTGGCAGTATTATACTGCTGCTAAATATTTGATTTTAAGTTCTATTTGCATATCTTTTCTTGTTTTAGTTAAGCTTTTTGTTTCAAGTTTTGGTTTGGCAGCATTCGCAAGAAGCAGACGATAAATAAATAATAGCTTCAAATTCCATGATTTTGTTATCTTGAAACCTGAATTCTTGAAACTTGATCACTATTTGTTTTGAGCGTCCTTGATATGCCAAATTTAACCCTTCTTGATGATTGTATATATTGTAAATAAAGTATTTTAATTAATGTAAACTAGCGTTAAGTGTTCCTTGAAGAAAATGAACAGCTTGACATATGGAATTAAAATAACTAAATTATCTTGAAGAAATATTAGAAGTTTTGATCTTCTATTGATGTTTGGAATCTTTTTTAACTATTACTTTTAGTTTAGTACAGCTAATTTTACGTTAATAAACTGTAAAATTTTTAATTTTAGTTTATTACTGTAAAACCTCTTCTTCCAGTATTATGCTGTACAAAGAATAGTTTATTTTTTGCAGTTTGTAACTTGTTCATAAGGCGAGCTCTAGAGTTTCTCAATTCGTTTAGTACCTGAAAACCGCGAAGGTAAATTTTTACGCCAAGGGGAGATGATTTGAAGGGCTACATCTATTGATAGCAAATTTATGGTCGAATAAAAACGAGGTATACTAAAGTACTACTAAAACAAATTGTTTCACGCATCATAGATAGGTATAAGCTTTAACTGCACTTGTGAATATGGCCGTCCGAGGGAAGACTGAAGACGCAGAGGGGAAATTTTAACAGATGCATAAATAAATGCGATGAACTCCCTGGGGTGGTCTTTTGCCGTGAGATTCTTGAGGCAACGTTCGAATCTTCCCTCCTTCTTTATAGTCTCGTAAATTGTATTAGGACAGTACATTTATGGAAGTTTCCTGTTCTCTTTAAACTTTTATCTGTTTCAACACATGCCTAATATGTGGATTGAGACCAAGGAATTTTGTCGTCTTGTATGTGTGTTTGATGTAGATCATTTTAGAGTTCTTTTCTTGAATCGTTGTAAAGTCGGTATTATAAAAAAGTTTGTCATGTTTCGTTTTTTTTTCAGTAGGAGGAATATCGAAAAGTAGGGAAAGAAGCATATTAAGTTGGAATATCTTTTCTAATATCATTTTGTAGGGATTGATTTATAGGTTTGGGAATAAGCGCTGCAGAATACAAAGATAACATTACTTCTGAGGATATTCATGGATTAACTTCATGACTTCAAATACTAAAATTGCTTTATTTAGTTTAATTGCATTTTTCTTTAATATGTGTTTAATCGTTAAAAAAATTATGATCTTAAATAGTTCCTTTGCCTCTAAACTGTATGAAAGAACAATATTTCCGTTTAAGATCATTGACCGAAAGTTTTGCAATAGATTGTACAAGGAGGCTAAGTTACAGAGATTTAAAAAATTAGGCATCTGCCCTTCTTTATAGTCTCGTAATTGTATCAGGACAGTACATTTATGGAAGTTTCCTGTTCTCTTTAAACTTTTATCTGTTTCAACACATGCCTAATATGCGTATTGAGACCAAGGAATTTTGTCGTCTTGTATGTATGTTTGATGTAGATCATTTCGGAGTTCTTTTCTTGAATCGTTGTAAAGTCGGCATTGTAAAAAAGTTTATCATATATCTTTTTTTTTGCAGTAGGAGGAGTATCGAAAAGTAGAATAAAGGGACATAATAAGTTGGTATATCTTTTCTAATAGCATTTTGTAGAGATTGATTTATAGGTTTGGGAATAAGCGCTGCAGAATACAAAGATAACATTACTTCAGAGGAAATTCATGGATGTATATGCTTAAAGACATCTATAAGTTAACTTCATGACTTCAAATACTAAAATTGCTTTATTTAGTTTAATTGCATTTTTCTTTAATATGTGTTTAATCGTTAAAAAAGTATGATCTTAAATAGTTCCTTTGCCTTTAAACTGTATGAAAGAACAATATTTCCGTTTAAGATCATAGACCTAAAGTTTTGTAATAGATTGTACTAGGAGGCTAAGTTACAGACATTTAAAAAAATAGGCATCTGACCTTCTTTATGGTCTCGTAAATTTTATTAGGATAGTACATTTATGGAAGTTTCCTGTTCTCTTTAAACTTTTATTTGTTTCAACACATGCCTAATATGTAAATTGAGACTAAGGAATTTTGTCGTCTTGTATGTGTGTTTGATGTAGACCATTTTGAAGTAGATTTTTTGAATCACTATAAAGCTGGTGTTATAAAAAAGTTTATCATGTTTCTGTTCTTGCAGTAAGCGGAGTATCGAAAAGTAGGAACATAATAAGTTGGAATATCTTTTCTAATAGCATTTTGCTGGGATTAATTTATGGATTCCGGAAAAGACACAGGGGAGTACAAAGAGTAAAATTTCTTCAGATTATAGTCATGGATGTATTTGCTTAAAGAGATCTGCTAATTAATCTCATGATTTCAAATACTAAAATTTCTTTATTTAATTCAATTATATTTTCCTTTAGCAAGTGTTTTATCGGTAAAGAAGTATGTGTTACTAAATAGTTCAATTGCTTTTAAAGTGCATAAAAGAACATTATTTGTGTTTAAGATCATATATTAAAAAATATCTAATTGATCTGATTGGCAAGTTGCAGAAATTAAAAGAAAATTATAGGCATCTTCTTGTCTTTATAGTCTGTTAAAATGTATTAAGTCAGTGCATTTATGAAAGTTTCCTGTTCTCTTTAAACTTTTACCTGTTTCAACACATGCCTTATATGTGGATTGAGACTAAGGAATTTCGTCGTTTTTGAAGTTCTTTTTTTGAATCGCTATAAAACTCGTAATTTAAAAAAGTTTATCATGTTTCTTTTTTTTTTGCAGTAGAAGGAGCATCGAAAAGTAGTGAAAGGGGCATAATAAGTTGGAATATCTTTTCTAATAGCATTTTGCAGGGATTGATTTATGGGTTCATGAATAAGCTCCGGGGAATAGAAAGATAACATGCCTTCATCGTGGATGTAAATGCTTAAAGACATCTGCAAATTAGTTTCATGATTCCAAATGCTAAAATTGCTTTATTTAGTTTAATAGCATTATCCATTAGCATGTGCTTTATCGGTAAAGAAGTGTGTGTGTGTGTGTTATTAAATATTTCGAGTGCTTTTAAACTGTATAAAAAAACAAGATTTGTGTTTAAGATCATCAATTAAAAACCATCTGATTGTACTAAGGGGCTAAGTTGCATAAAATTAAAAAATAGGCATCTTCCCTCCTTTATAGTCTCATTAATTGTACTAGGACATTACATTTATGGAAGTTTCCTGTTCTCTTTAAACTTTTATCTGTTTCAACACATGCCTAATACACTGCAAAAAATGAACTGTTGTTTTTACAGTATAATACTGGCAGTCGAGGTTCCATTCTTAAATCGTTGTAAATGACAGTAATAAACTGTAAAACTAGCAATTTTACAGTTTATTACCACACAATCAGCTGTATTGTACTATAAAAACAACAGTACAATACTGGAAGCAGAGGTTCCAGTTTAAAACTGTAAAATGCACAGTAATAAACTGTAAAACTAGCAATTTTACAGTTTATTACCACACAATCAGCTGTATTGTACTATAAAAACAACAGTACAATACTGGAAGCAGAGGTTCCAGTTTAAAACTGTAAAATGCACAGTAATAAACTGTAAAACTAGCAATTTTACAGTTTATTACCACACAATCAGCTGTATTGTACTATAAAAACAACAGTACAATACTGGAAGCAGAGGTTCCAGTTTAAAACTGTAAAATGCACAGTAATAAACTGTAAAACTAGCAATTTTACAGTTTATTACCACACAATCAGCTGTATTGTACTATAAAAACAACAGTACAATACTGGAAGCAGAGGTTCCAGTTTAAAACTGTAAAATGCACAGTAATAAACTGTAAAACTAGCAATTTTACAGTTTATTACCACACAATCAGCTGTATTGTACTATAAAAACAACAGCACAATACTGGAAGCAGAGGTTCCAGTTTAAAACTGTAAAATGCACAGTAATAAACTGTAAAACTAGCAATTTTACAGTTTATTACCACACAATCAGCTGTATTGTACTATAAAAACAACAGTACAATACTGGAAGCAGAGGTTCCAGTTTAAAACTGTAAAATGCACAGTAATAAACTGTAAAACTAGCAATTTTACAGTTTATTACCACACAATCAGCTGTATTGTACTATAAAAACAACAGTACAATACTGGAAGCAGAGGTTCCAGTTTAAAACTGTAAAATGCACAGTAATAAACTGTAAAACTAGCAATTTTACAGTTTATTACCACACAATCAGCTGTATTGTACTATAAAAACAACAGTACAATACTGGAAGCAGAGGTTCCAGTTTAAAACTGTAAAATGCACGTAATAAATTCGTTAAATACAGACTTAAGTTACTCTAAAATTGGCAATTTAGAGGCTAAGTTACAGACTTAAAAGATAGCAATTTTACAGTTTATTACTCTGAAATTAGCAACTTTTATAGTTTATTACCATAAAATTAGCTGTATTATACTGTAAAAACAACATTCATTTTTTTCAATGTATGTGGATTGAGACCAAGGAATTTTGTCGTCTTGTATGTGTGTTTGATGTAGATCATTTTGAGGTAGATTTTTTTGAATCGGTATAAAGCTGGTATTATAAAAAAGTTTATCATGTTTCTGTTCTTGCAGTAAGCGGAGTATCGAAAAGTAGGAACATAATAAGTTGGAATATCTTTTCTAATAGCATTTTGCTGGGATTAAGTTATGGATTTCGGAAAAGACACAGGGGAGTGCAAAGAGTAAAATTTCTTCAGATTATAGTTATGGGTGTATTTGCTTAAAGAGATCTGCTAATTAATCTCAAGATTTCAAATACTAAAATTTCTTTATTTAATTCAATTATATTTTCCTTTAGCAAGTGTTTTATCGGTAAAGAAGTATGTGTTACTAAATAGTTCAATTGCTTTTAAAGTGCATAAAAGAACATTATTTGTGTTTAAGATCATATATTAAAAATTATCTAATTGATCTGAGGGGCAAGTTGCAGAAATTAAAAGAAAAAATATAGGCATCTTCTTGTCTTTATAGTCTGTTAAATTGTATTAAGTCAGTGCATTTATGAAAGTTTCCTGTTCTCTTTAAACTTTTACCTGTTTCAACACATGCCTTATATGTGGATTGAGACTAAGGAATTTTGTCGTTTTTGAAGTTCTTTTTTTGAATCGCTATAAAACTCGAAATTTAAAAAAGTTTATCATATTTTTTTGCAGTAGAAAGAGCATCGAAAAGTAGTGAAAGGGGCATAATAAGCTGGAATATCTTTTCTAATAGCATTTTTCTGAGATTGATTCATGGATTCAAGAAAACGCACAAAGGACAACAAAAATATCATTTCTTCAGAATATTCTCATGGATGTATAAAGTGCTTAAAGACATCCACAAAAAATTTTGACTACTGAAAGTGTTTTATTCAGTGAAAATGCAATTTTCCTCAAGAAATTTTTTTAGTTCTATCATAAAAATGTAATTCATAATTTCAAATACTAAACATTCTTCAATTAGTTTCATAACATGTTTTTCTACAAAGTGTTTTATAATTAAAGAATATGTCGCAAAGGGTTTGTATTGCATTTAAGTTTAAAAAAAAAACAATATTTATGTTAAGATCATTTCGCAGAAACGAACTAATAGATTACACTGATTGGCTAAGTAGCAAGCATTTTGACCAATGAGCCTTATTGATAGTAAACCAAAGTTTGTTTGCTTTTAATTTGAAAATATTTATATAAACATTTATTCTTACAATATTTTTGCTTAATTTTTACATTTATGATTGGCTGTAAACACGGTTTTAATAAATGTTGTTAGCTTAGGCGTAGTTTTTGTTTTAAATGGGAGTGTACTGTATTTTCCTGGTACTATTTTTTACTCATATACATTCTGTGCATTTAATTGTACTGTGAAGTATTCAGTTCAGTTGCTTTTGAGATACACTTATACACACTTATACTAGATTTTATACTGAGTATCAACGTTGACGAACTTTAGTGTACACTTAACATTTTTGAAACTTCTATTATACTTGCATAGTAGCACTACGGAAAAATATTAGTGCTCTAAAAACATGTCCTAACAAGTGTATCAAAATATATGCCATAAAATGTTCAGTATAAGTGGTCAAACATTGCTCTCGAAAGCATTCCTCACGTGTTTAAAAAATGTGCTGAACTAAATGCCGGTTCCGAAAAATGTTTTCACTAGTGTTCTGAAAATTGTCTCAAAAAACTGCTCTAAAAAGTGGACACGTGTCTGTGTTCGAAAAGAGTTTTCAATGGTGTTCTAGATGTATGCTGGAAAACGCATTGAAAATTGTCCTAAAAAGTGCACTAAAACAGGAAATAAGTGTTCGGTTCAAAAAGTTTCAAAAGTAAAGCGCTTTAAGATTTGCGGTGTATGCTTTTTTTTCACACATTTTGTGTAGTTAAAGCATGAAAATAAATTTATATAAATAACAATCTTTCCAAGTTTCTGTCACAGCAGCAAAGATTTAAAAAAATATATCAAAAATACCACAACATTTATAAGCAATAAATCAAATGTAAACCAACATAAAGCTGCAACACAAGGAACTAAATCCAGAAGAAAAAAAAAGGAAGAAATCCATGTCAAAAAGGGTCAAATTTTGTTCTAAAAGTTAGGTCAATGATCATAACCGCAGCCAAATAGTACTGCCCAATGCATTAACTGCATATGGACGTTTCCCACCAACTAAATGATGAAAAATTTGAGACCCATTTCCCAAAATAATGGAATTGCGTTCTATAGTCATTCAGACAATGTGAAGAGTAGTTGATGTGGTATTATTTCAGTTTTATGTTAGTAAAATTTAATTATTATCAATCTTTTTTGAACCGACAGTTAGAAGCAGCTCATGATTTTATAACTTATCTATTGTTATTACTACTAAATCTTTGTTATCCTTACGTATTAAATGTTTCAAAGATAAAAAGTCAAATTGCATTTTGAAACTTTCATAAGAAATCATGGTAAAGTTTTAACACATGCAATATGCGAAAACAGTATTAATATGAAGATAAAAAATATCCAGAATGTACAAAGAGACATTATTTAATTGCTTTGTACAGAATTTGTAGACGGTGATGTCATGTAGTTAAATGCCTAAGTTGTTAAACCGAAAAAAATCTCATTTTTACCTAGTGTTTAAAATCACATTGATGGAAAGTCATAACTTTTAAACTTTCGAGAAAGTTCTTGCCTGGATTATCCATTAAAGGAAGGAAGTCTAATATTGAAGAGTCTAATTGAGAAATATTGAATAATTAAAAGTTTCAATGCTCAATATTTAATAAAAATATGAAAAAGTTGCAAAGATACGAAAGTTAAACTTGTAAAACTGTTGAAAAGGGAAAAGTTAAAAATTATAGTAAGTGACCCTGGGTCTAGCATTAGTTTTGAAGACCGCAACTGTCAAGAAATTTATGCTGAGGTCAACCTTGCACCAGAAAATTTAGCTGTGAATGACTCTTTTCTCGCGGAATTCACTACCAAAAAAAAAAAAAAAAAATCAGTATGAATGAAACGTTCACGTTTCCAAAAATAGATGATACATAAATGGTAAACACTCTGATGATATTCTGCCAAAATTACCACCACCTACAATTTTAGGTGGCATTAAGTCAATTATTCATGTTGAATAAATACCTTGATATTTTCATTGTTAGTGTTTGTTAATGTGTAATAAGCAGCACACTTAAAAATATCATAAAGTGTATTTTATTTTCATTTATGTATCCGTGTTTACTTGTGCCCCTGGTGTGTTTACAACTGCCTCCCTACTGGGGCAGATGTGAACAAAATGTAACATGTTTCCGATTATTAAAATTAATCAACAATTATCTAAGCAACATAGATAAATATGAGATGCACATCTATGCTTCTTGTTATGAAGTTCATATTTCTTTGAAAGTATAACAATTAAAAGCTAATGGAGAAAAAATATTGTAGTAGAATATTGTATTAAATAAAAGCTGTAGAGAAAACAAAACCTATTTATGAATAAGCAACGCAACAACGAACATAAATTAATCAATAGGAGACAAATATAAAATTACATAGATAAAATGTAATGTTAAAAGCTAAGAAAGAAAAAGTACTTTTTAAGTGTGATCAGATTGAAGAGCAATTGTAATAATAATATATTTCAGTGCAATAACAGATTTAAAGCTCCAAAAATCTTTGCAGTTTAAAAATGGTACTGGAAAGACAAAAATTCATAAATGTAGAGATTAAGAAATAAGATAGTAATTTTAAAAAATAAGGTACTCAAACGTGCAATTTTTTAAAAGAAACTTTGAAAAGAAAGTATTTATTGAAGCTTAAAGATGTTTGAAATTTATTTACTAAACTTAGTATAGAGAAATAGAAAATGTTCAGAATTAATACAATAAAAAAAAAAAAAAAGGTTTTACATTACATGTTGTTTTTAAATGGTTTGATATCGAAATAATTACGGACTCAAAAATACTCATGGTTTAAATTAGTAGAAAATCATTTCGTTTTAAAAATTTCGTTTTCAAAAGCATTCGGATTGATGATTTTGTTACCTGTTTCATTTTGTCTTAGTATTTTTCAGCGAATTTCCAACCATAGACACTAAAAATAAATAAAGCTAATTTCAGTTTCTAAAAATGCAGGATTATAAAATATTTTAAAAGTGAGTTGTTTATTCAACGCCTTTTGTTAGAAAAAATCTCGGTAAATAACAAACTTGCAGTTCAATCTAATGATGCAGTTTTGGTTTATCCAGTTATTTGTCTTCTAATGGAGAATTTGGAATTAAAATATGTGCCGCGGGAGGAAAAACAATTTTTCCGTACACTGTAAGAAATTAATAATGTTTTTACAGCATGATGCAGTTAATTTTACAGTAAAAAACTGTAAAAAATTCTAACTTTACAGTAATAAACTGTAAAATTGCTAATATTACAGCACTAAACTGTAAAATTACTAATTTTACAGCTTATTACCGTACATTTTACAGTTTTGAACTGGAACCTTGGATGCCAGTATTATACGGTTGTTTTTGCTGTATAATACAGCTAAATTTTACGGCACTAAACGGCCAAATTTCTTACTTTACAGTAATAAACTGTAAAAATGCTAGTTTTAGTTTGTTACTGTGATTTTGCAGTTTTAAATTGGAATCTCGGCTGCCGGTATTATACTGCAAAAACAACAGTTACTTTTTTGTAGTGTAACAAAACTCTAACTCATACAAAAAACATGTTTTATTTACTTTTATTAAGCCCTTTGCTAATTTGAGTTATTAAAAAGGATAAATAAAGATAGAAGGGAGGAAGACGTCGCATTGTCATCATGCTGCATATGACGTGTGTCACCCACAGACATGAATACAAAGAGCTTGGCAGCCAGTTATAATGAAGTAACGTGCATATTGAGAACATACAGTTATATGTGCGTAAATAAAAGTACATGTACTATACACACTAACGAATTTTATTTATATAAATTGGAATAGATTTAGTACCGCTTTGCGTTGATTTTATAGACGGCATCTCACCTTAAAAGTATCGGTCATCTTACCCCAAGATTGAGGTAAGATGCCGAAATGCAAACGTTTTAAATCTATTAAATTTTTCTGGTAAATAAGCATGATTCAAACTGAAACTTTTTTTCACTGATCACGACGAGTCAATATTTTGTATATAGTAATTAATAATTTTGTCAGACCATAAAAGTCCATATAAAATGAATGTTAATATCAATTATGCACCGTTCTTTTAAATATCCTTCACTTATTCGCAGGACATTAGTGGAAATAAAATTCGTGCAACTATGCATTCGAATTTTAGTAATAATCGTGCATTTTTAGATAGTTTGTTTATTCAAGTGCACGTTTTCCTGAAAGCAGCAAAACTTTTTGGTATTATATGATAAGCAATAACCACAGAAAATTAGTGAAACAATAATCACGCATTTTTTTCATTTGAATTATAACAATTAAAAATGCTTTTTAGTAATCGGTGTGTTTATTAAAATGCACGTTTTTCCGCAAGAACTAAAATTTTGATACGATATTATCAACATGAAACACACCCCTACCGCCACCCATTCCTTTTACATTACATAACACTAGCTACAAAAGCAAACATTCCTAACAAGCAAGATAAAACAAGCATTATGAAGCTTCCCTGTAGTTTATTAGGAAGGAAAAAAAAACCTTTATTACAGGCAATCGTGGGAACAGACCATGATTAGGCAAAGTTAGCAAAAACAGCTGCAATTATTTCGCAGGAAATTAGTAAAACTAAAGCATCATTTCACGCAAACTCATCCTGTATAAAGCACCAACTGCTGGAAAAAGAACCTGAAATTACTCCTCGTAAACGGAGCAAGATTTCACTGCCAGGAGATAAAAGAGAATTAGGAAAAAAGAGGCGTATCTTCGCAAAACGGCCTCTTATATGCTGCCAATGAACACCCATAATCTTTATGGATGTAGTTTAAACTGTTGTCAAACTTAAATTCCGTACCCTTTGTAGAGAGAAAGTTAAGAATTTTTTATTCACGCGGTGTTAAATATTGAGGATAAAGGAAAACAATTTAAATGAAAATACGTTGCAGTTTTATTCGAGGTGTTTTATGCTGTAAATTTTATCGCCTATCTTTTATTTATTTCGTCTCGTTAAATTTAAAGTTTAAGAGGAAGTTTTATTGTTATACAAATAAAATAATTGAGAGAATGCTATGTATCTTTAAAGTGAAAAATAAAGTTATCTGCTCTTAGAATTGTTGAGACAAATGAGTTGATTTTAAAATTTACAATTCTGACATTATTATGCTAATGATTTGCATATTGTTATTTTTTCTAATTACGCTATTGCACTTATTAGAAATATGGAGCAAAGGCAATCATCGTATACGTATTCATGTATTCACTTCTTCCTAAAACAGCTACGCTACAAGGTAGGATTTTTGCATATTTCCCAGAAATATAATGACAAATGGATTGATTGACTTACGGAGCAAAGTATCACTGCCGGAGATGAAAGATAATTAGGAAAAAGAGGCGTACTTTCGCAAAACGGCCTCTTATGTGTTGCCAATGAATAAGCCATAATCTTCATGGATGTAGTTTAAACTGTTGTCAAACTGTTGTCAAGTCCGTTGCCGTTGTAGAGAAAGTAAAGAATTTTTATTCACGCGGGTGCTAAATATTGAGGATAAAGGGAAACAATTTAAATGAAAATACGTTGCAGTTTCATTCGAGATGTTTTATGCTGTACATTTTATCGCCTATCTTTTATTTATTTCAACTCATTAAATTTAAAGTTTAAGACGACGTTTTATTGTCTATGTATATAGAATCAATGTTTGATGACGTCATGAGTCACGGGTCAAACGCTCTCCTGGAAAATTTACGCAACGTACGATTATGAAAATTGGTACAAAATTAGTTCTCATACTGATCGTTTGCATTTCGTAGCCGACATTTTTTAATTCATCCTGGATTTTTTTGGCAATTTTTTGCTTTCGCCCTTCTAACGTATAAGTACCTAATTTTCCACGTATGATTAACATTTCTCGGAACAAGGGAATAGTTTGATAATTGTGAATCTGTCGTGGTTGCCAAATTTATGGCGATAATTATTTCATTTTGGTGACCCTCAGTTTACATTTGCGAAGAAAAGATTTCCCTCTTTTAATTTAATTTTAACTAATAAAACAATTAAATAAAACTATAACTGAGTCAGGAGTATCTTCTCATTTAATGTAAATATGAAAAAAAATGACACTTATCATGCCACTTTTGATTGTCTCCTAATAGATTTCATTCAGAGTGCACACTGTAAAAAATAAATGTTGTTTTTACAGTACAGTACAGCTATTTTAATTGAAATAAACTGTAAAAATTGCTGATTTTACAGTAATAGATTGCTAATTTTACAGTTTATTACCTTGCATTTTACACTTTCAAACTGGAACCTCTGCTGCCAGTATTGTACAGTCATTCAACAAAGACTTCAACAAAGGAGGAGGTTATCAATTCAAAGCGTATGTTTTTTTTTGTTTGTTCGCACATAACAGTTGATCTACTGAACCGATTTGGACGATTTTTTAAAAATCGATAGGAAATGGTGTAACTTAGGTACCATGTACTCATATGACGATATTTGTTTACTAGAAAAAAGTTATTATGGAAAACAGTAAATTTCATGTCATTTCCCCATTAAATGATTAAATTTTCAATCCATTGTTGCAAAAATTTTTGCCTCGCAACAGCAATATTAATAGTAATCATGATGAAAAATTTGAACCAAGGCTTAACTAAATCTAACATGAAACTCATTAGCTGTAACGTACGTAGTATGTGTTAAAATCTTCTGAACAACGAGAAACTAGAATTGCTTTGAAATATAAATTAGTTGACAAACCGTTGATATTTAAATGGCTTTGATTAAGCTAGTACACAAATAAATACCAGAGAATAATAAAGATTATTTTTTAGTGTCAATCGTTTATAATTTTAGACGCGTTGATAGTTTCTTCCTTTTTTTCAGTTTATTTTATGGAGCATTTACTTAAGAAAATTAGGTGAAGTTCCGTAATGGAAACATTACCTTATTTCATAAGTACACTTACACTAAAAAGAATAAAATAAAATAATTTTGGAAAAAAAATAGAACCGACTTCAGTTGGAAATTGCTCCAAAAAGTAAAAAATAATTTTTTTCTTTGAACACCATCGAAACTACTTTTAAACATAAGTTTTGAAGTCGGCGCAAAAACGATAGGTCACATGATATTTACCATATTTTGCCAACATTTTTCGGAGAAACCATTGAAAATTAAAAGCAGAATATTTGTACCATTACACGAATGTGTGGTAATGAATGAAATGCATGCGAATGCTTCTAAAGAACCTGGATCCATTAAAATGTAGAAAGTTGAATTATAGTTGCGTATGATTCTATACATTGTTTTTGCGCAGACTTCAAAACTTATGTTTAAAAGTAGTTTCGATGGTGTTCAAAGAAAAAAATTATTTTTTACTTTTTGGAGCAATTTCCAACTGAAGTCGGTTCTATTTTTTTTTCCAAAATTATTTTATTACAATACAATACGGCTAAATTTTACGGCAATGAACTGTAAAATTGTTTACTTTAAAGTAAGAAACTGTAAAATTGCTAGTTTTACAGTTTATTATTGTGCTTTTTACTGTTTTAAATTGGAATCTCGCCTGCCAGTATTATACTGGAAAAACAACAGTTCATTTTTAGCCTACTTTCCCGTTAAAAATAAAAGAAACGAAAAAAGCATTAAAATTGGCTTAATGCATCTAAAAAATGTCGCCAAGTCCAAAAAATATCGCCAAGTAAAAAAAATATCGCCAAGTAAAAAAAAGTCAAAAAGAAACAAAAAAATGAAATAAATATCGAAAAATTAAAAATTTGAAAGTAGGGTATTGAGATGGGGAATTTGTGTGTCTGTCGGTCGGTCTGTCTGTCGGTCTGTCTGTCCCCCCCTAATAACTTTTGAATGAACATTCCGATTTCGACAAACTTTTTTTTGTTGGAAAGATCTCGGCGAGTACAGCTCATTCCCATGTTTGATTTTTTGATTTGAACAATTTTTGGTTCAACTCTGAGCCGTTCAAATAACCGGTCCCGCGATACTAACTTTTGAATGAACAGTCCGATTTGAACAAACTTTTTTTTGTTCGAAAGATCTTTTCAAGGATACTTCATTCCCGTACCTACATTTTTGATTTGAACAATTTTTTCGTTCAACATTGAACCGTTCAAAAAAGCTCTCACACCTAATAACTTTTGAGTGAACAGTCCGATTTAAACAAACTTTTTTTTGTTCGAAAGATTTCGGCAAGGATGCTTCATTACCGTATTTAAATTTTCAATTTGAACATTTTTTTCGTTCAACATTGAACCGTTCAAACAATCTTTCCCCACCTAATAACTTTTAAGTGAACCGTCGGAATTGAATAAACTTTTTTTTGTTCGAAAGATCTCGGAGAGGCTCCTTCCCATATTTCACTTTTCAATTTGAACAATTTTTCGTTCAATGATGAACCGTTCAGAAAAAATTTTAACATGAGCGCCTACGGAGAAATTTAAATTGAATGTTGATTCTGAACTTCAAGGCAGATTTCCTTCAAACTAACTTTGTAAGTTAATGGTTTTGATAAATAATGTATTGTAAAGTACTTTTCTGAATAATCTTCTGTGAGGACTCTGATTTCGACTCCGACTCCGCAGACATGGCGGAAATGCAGGCTCAGAAAAAAATGACTGACTGGGCAGACGATTTTTTGTTTATTTATTTATTTGTTTTGTGTAATTTATTATTATTATGATTTTTTTTTTTTTTTGGCAGAAGATTTTTTTTTTTTTTTTTGTTAACAAAAATTTTTCATTCACGAGAGCATTTTATTCTTTATTTATATTTAACAACTGGCAACGGATTAAAAATGAAATTCAAGACATTTTATTAACGAACGAGTTTTTTTTTTCTTTCTTTGATAAAATGTGTTTTGAAGTTCTTTGTACTTTTATTTTATTTGTTTATTTTTTTTTCTTTTGAAAACGATTGTGGAATTTTTCTACGGAAGAACTATAACAGTTACATTCTTTAAAAGGTGCGACAAAACTTAATTGACTCGTTTATTTAATTTTTACGTGTCTATTTCATCTGATGAGAGGGGTATATTTTGCTTTTAGAAATCAGCTTTAAGTGCTATAGAGGTATGTTTGACATAATTTTCAGTTCCAGATAATCAAGAGAATATTGATCAGATGCTACAATGCCGATTTCGATGTACGGGAAAGTAGGCTCGTTTAGTTCTTGACAGAACTTCTTGTTTACAATGTGAGACTTCTTACACTTAAGCTAAAACCACAATAAGAACATTCAAAGCCCTTAGCACACGGTCAATTAATTATTTATGAACTTATTATTTATATCCATTTTCTTACAAAATACATCAAAAAGAAATCTTTCCCATGTCTTTTCCCTAATTTTTGCATATCTTTAAAATAAAATCATGCGTATTTCAGAACGAACTTCCTTTTTTGCAAAAACAAGGAAATTATTTTGAATTGAAAAGTAAAATTTAAATCCTGAAACATTCCCTTTGTAGCAAGCCTTTAAATCTTACATATCTTAAAATGTTTTATTTGAAGTTAAACCTTAAAACGTTGCGTGAGTGTCAGTGTTGGAAAGAAGATATCTCATTTTTCTGAACTTCAAAGAACATTTTTCTAGACACGCCATAGAGTCACGCCACGCATTTATTAATCTTGAAGACAAAGCTCGAAGCAAAGAATCTGACTTCGAGAAATGTTGTAAAGTTGGAACTTCTATGTCGCCTAGACGATGGATAAAGTTGTACTTCGATTTACTTTTCTTATCTCTCAACTTGAGTGATTTTTTCAGCTTAAAAAATGGAGGAAAAGGAAATAATTTTTCAATCGATGTCTGATTGAAATAAAGATAAAATGTATCTTGTTTACTTCAAATTTCGAAAGAATTTTTTTTTATTTTAAAATCATGCTGCTGATAGTAGGAATCAATGTTTGTTCCTATTTCTGCTAAAAAGTCGAATTCTTCAGGTAAACATGGTATATATACAATGCAAAAAAGAAAAACACGCTTACTTATATGTAAATACATTGATTTTCCAACGTTGTGGGAGGGGGGGGGATGGGCAATTTTCCTAATAGCCCAAATGACGAGCCAGGGTTTTAGCTGAAACTGAAGCAGTTAATATAGATATGTGGGGGAGAGTTGCCCAAAACGGGATAGGCGGGCAAAACGGGATAGTAGGCGTTGGAGCTGGACTGGTGGCACTATCTCGCAGGAGACAGGCTAAACTGGTTCCCGATAGCCATGACAGCATACTCAGTTAATATCTCAACTCTAGCCACGTATTTCACAAAGAAATATTTTTTCAAAGTTTTCAATTGAGATTTTTACTTACTTTTTACGTTTTTCTACTGCAGAACAAACTAGAATTGTGGTTCTCCGTAATTCGGAACAATTCTAATTAGAACTGTATTTTGTACATAGCTCTTTTAGCAACAATTTCATGTACTTAAATATTGCTAGTGAGAGGCGATTCCGGGGTCAGCCTTTTATGTTGTCAAAAGCATCATGGTCGGGCAAAACGGGACACTTTTAGGGTGCCTAAAACGAGATAGAATTTTGATGTGTCCCGTTTTACCCGACAATTTCCAATTTATGTTTTTTCAATGTGTTTAAGCAGCACTAAGCGAGCTAGATGTTCCCAAGTGGATGTTCAACCATCCTGACAAAGGGATAACTATATAAGAAGTAGGAAATATGTTCAATGCAGCATTTTAACGAGCAACTCTTGTCGAAACTGCTGTGAATGTGTTCACGAAAACAGACATTTTCCCATATAATCCCAGATGTATTTCCTGCATATCTCCTCGCTTCCCCTCTTCCAACAGATCACCTTTTGCTGGATGCTCAGAACATGATGACGTCCTAACACCCATTAAATCTACAACAAAATGAGATCAGATTCGAAGGATCTTCAAATTCAGTCATAGCATCTAACAGTTTGCTGTCATCACAACCACTAGAAACAGTATTGAATGAATCACTTAGTGCAACGATAACACTAGCACAAATGCAGGCCTTATTCAACCGTTCATTTCAACAGGAGTCAAAGGACTTGGACTATACTGTCGCCCTTCACTGCCATTTTCTATATCACCCAAAGAAATTCTATCTCGACCACGAGTGATTGTACCTAGACCTCAAAATAAACACGATAAGAGAAGAGGGAAAGCAGCATTTATAACGAGAAGCCCATATAAACTTGAGTTGGAAGAAGAACAAGAAACATAAAACAAAGAGAAAAAACTTAAAAGCTGATAAAAAAAGGTTGCCAAAACAAGTCTCTTGAATGTTCCGAAAACAAAAAAACAAAAAAAAAAAAAAAAAAAAAAAAAAAAAAATTTTAAATGTTGCTCTGAAATTGAAAAAAACCCACAAACATGATTTGCAAAAATGGAAGAAAATGGACGTATCATGAAAAAAAAATCATCAGTTAGCCAAGGTTGGACGTCGTCGTCTTCAGAAGATGAAACTGAAAAAGATGAAGCATGTATTTTCTGCAACGCTCTGTATCTTGAATCGAAATTTGGATAAGGAAGCTGGATACAATGCTCGAGTTGCCAGGGGTGGGCCCACGAAGCTTATTTCAAAATAGACGAAGAAGACGACACATTTTTATGCGATTTCTGTGTTATGTAATTTTCTCACTTTACAATTACGTAGCCCATTTTTGGTCTAAAAACTAAATCAAAAGTAAAATCAGTACAAAATAATAACATGCAATTCCCTATCCCGTTTTACCCACCCTTGGTCGGGTGAAACGGGATAAGACTTTTTGAAACCAGTATTTTTCACATAAATATTATCGAACAAATATGACAAAGGTATTTTTAGTAATGTAAAAGGTGCATGCTTTTAAATGACGTCAAACTTTGGAATGTACCTTGTATACAATAAGAAATAAAGCGAAGAATAGGTTAGCTATCCCGTTTTGGGGTACTTTCCCCTTTATATATATAATTTTTTAATTTAGTGCAATGCCGTAGTCCTTTAATTATTTACAAAACAGTACGCACTACCAATTACTAAATTTGAACTTCTTTCTCTCTCTCTTCTTTTCGTGCAGTGTGAAGCTATACTTTCAAAGTGTATTTATATTTCTATAACTGTTAAAACGTTTTGTAGCATTTAGAGCAAAATAATACAGTAAGTAAATTTTTATATCATGCATTGTCGCCTTTTAAAAATATTTTTAGTTCACCATTATATTAATGTATAAATATATTCGTGAACTAAATATAAATAAATGACCCTAAGAATTGAATACACTGTGGGTAAAAGCTTATTTGAGTCCAACTAAAACACATGAGCTATCATTAGCAAAATTAGAAAGGTATAGTAAAAACAATGGATGTATGAGAAAAACAAAACTATACTTATATGAGCCAGATGAACCAAAAATTGACTTTTTGTTTTAGACTCCTTACATCTAATGAAATATCAAAACTCTCTCCCCCAATTCACCCGTTTTCAGTGAAATATTCTCAATAAAAGTGCGTTAGAACTGAACTGGATCAGTTACGGGAAATACAATTACTTACAGGAAACGATTTAATGCTGCGGACTCAAGTGGAATTTATATCACTGTCATCTCACTGCAGAAGAAAGAGAAAGGAAAAACGTGTAAGAGTCTGAATGGATAAGAATTTTTGAGCTAACTAAATTGATAGATAACTCTTTAGGAATGGACTTGAGTTTTCTTCGAAATATTTTTTGTTTATCCTGGATGTTTTATTCAAAACTTTTCTTTAAGAGTTTTGAAATATCTTTGCAAATCTATCTTTCATGAGTTTTAATACATTATCTACGCTCTAGAATCAGTAATAATGTACAAACTTGATGTATCCCCCCCCCCCCTTTTAGCGCGTTTGTTTCTTTCAAAATATTCGTTTGATGTTTCAAAATATTGTTTCAGTTTTTTTTTTTTTTTAGTAAAAATGAATATTTCTTAAAATTACTATGGCTCAATACTTTTGTCTAAGTAGCTAAACGTTCTGTTTAATATTTTAAATCCTTATGTCCCACATTAATTTATTAACCCATTCATGCCTGACATTTTTCTCCAGTGATATTTTGTATACTGGTTACAGTGTTTAATGGACAGGAAAAATAATAAAAAAAGCATTATATAAAAAAATATTTTTTTTTATTAAGGAAAGAAAAAATTGTCCCTTAAAAGTAACAATAGACCTCAGAGGGCTCATATTTTTCTTACTAAATTTTTTTTCTGCCAAAGATATAATATTTAAAAATACATTTTATAAGAAGAAATAAAATCAGCAATTAACATAATCTGGGAAGCCGGGAAACTCTTTGAAAACTTAGCTTTTTTTCTTGAGATTGTGAACGATGTCCTTTTTGATAAAGATCATATTAAAACTGCTAGAGAACACACTTTACAATGGTTATGTGCTGCAATCTGTTAATAACGAATCGAAACAATACCAAAGTAATAATTGAACACTATTATTTGGTTGAAATGTTCATTTTGGGGAAATTCAGAACCTTTTTTGGACCGTCCCTACAAAGGGACGCTAGGCATTAATGGGTTAATGATGTTATATTTATATATATATATTTTTTTTTTGGTTGTTTTAGTTAAAAATACATCAAAAAACATATTTATCGAATAAAAAAAGAAAATTTTGGGGGTTTAAAGCCCCCTACGCCTTAGGGCCTCAAGAAAAATATTTTCGATCGCAGGTACCATCTGTCGGCCTCTCAGCAAAGTACAAGGAATGGTACTTAAAAGCCTCAGCGTGATGCCAGTCATTTAGGATTCATAATAATAAACTAGTATAAGCGGGACTTCTGAGTCCCGTCAGGGCATGAAGGGTTAACCCATTTTTGCCCAAATTTTTTTTTAACAATTTTTTTCAATTTTTATCTGCTTGAAACTCTTACTTGGATTGGTTTATATACATTTTAGGCTAAAAATAGTTCGCCGTTGCCACATTTATTAAGTTATTCAACGTCTTGTTTATGGGATATTTAGCAGGTATGTGAACAAAATACGACCCTACTTGACTTTACATTTGCAAAGTAACATTACAGAAGGCATTTCTGATCAATTTTAAGCAAATCATTTTGAAATAGTTTAATTTTATGAAAAAGAAGGTCGCAAAAAAAACTTACTTTCCGTGGCTACCCATGCTGGATCCTTGCTTGACTGATTTGTCTGAAAATAGCTGTCAATAAATAAACTCTGATGTCCAAATAGTGGCTCTAACTGGTTTTCCCAAGAAGAAGGACTATTTAACTTTTGAAAAACAGCTTTAGTAAAATGATATACCCATTACAGGTTTTAGCATGCAGTAACTAACAAGCGTCCCGTTTTTAGGCTACTGGGCATAAATGGGTTAAATTGTACAATTGCTTATTTTTAACCCGTTTTGATTTGCTCGCGTACTGGAAGGACATGGCTTTCGGGTCTCAAATGATTTGCTCATTCGCTGTATGGGCAATCTGTTTTGTGTAAGAATGAAAGCTTTCACGGCCGGTGTAAATATTAGTTAAGGATTCCGGGTTGTTGTGCCGTGGTCTGAATGGCTTTAAGGTAGAGGGCGCTGTGTTTTCAATTTAAAATCTTGCAGCAGTACGAAATTTCGCATCAGTCGCCAAATTAATCAACGACACCCACTGCAGATGACGGCCGCAGTTGCGATCGAAACGTATGGATTAAAGCCATTCAGACCACAGACAACAGCCCGGAATCCTTAACTAATATAATCTGTTTTGTATTTCGTATTCAGTTTCGCCCGTTTCTTTTCTATTTTTAGTAATAAATTATATTGAACTCTCACTTATGCGACGCCTCATTTATCAGCCTTTTTTACTTTTACGACGATTTCGAATGGTCCCAGCACATTCCATAGCAAAATAATGATAGTATCATTCGTTTATGCGTCGCTCTAAAGATAAATAGTTCACATATGCTCCGAATTGTCCGTAAAATGTACAAAAATTTAAAAAAATTTCTTTAAAAAACGGAAATTTTCTTCACTTTCCTCTTTAGTCCATGCGGAAAAAATGTTTTCCATGAGCAATAAAGGCGAATGATTCGAGCTCAGAGAGGGACAATTATCTATTATGGATCGTTTTAAAGGGAACTGTTTGTAATTAGGTATGATACATTTTTTTTTCTCTTTATCATTGTAGTTATGTTACAGTAATTGTCAAACCGTGGCAATATGCAAATGTCTATATAAATATTCTTATTCGTTTTCTCATTAGAACCTATGTTGCGTTTTAGTCCTTTAAATAGACTTGTTCACTTATACGTCTCTCTCACTTATGCGCCTTTTTCCGCTGGTCCCTTCTGCCGGCGCATAAGTGATAGTTCACTGTATTCGTATAGATGGCGAAAGTTACTCAGTCGACGATAGTTTGCGGACTGTTGTGTTTACTATTCTAATTGGTTCAAAAACGCAAATAACTGTAAATTGCCTAAAACAGTTTCAAAAAAAAAAAAAAAATGGTATATTTTGGACCGTAGTTTGGAAAAAAAGAGAAAGAAACTGCTAAAGGGTTAATATGGATTCGATGTAAATTTGAGTAACTATGACCTCTTTTGCGTTGAAATAGTGGCCAAAAACTGCACTCGCAAAAATTTTTACTTATTCACTTATAGAGGGTGTTTTTTTTAGAGGTATAGAACTTTAAGTTGGCAAAACTTTTTTAACTGGCGGCCATTTTGTCAGCTGTAAAGTGATTTATGCTTAGTTTGGTTTGGCATTTCAACATGAAGCCACACGATCACCTAGCAAGGCGTGAATTAGGTGAATGGGCCCAAAACAAGATCGCCGTTGATCCCGATTTTCATAAGCGAATTTTGTTTAGCAATGAAGCTAACTTTTGGTTGAATGGCTACGTCAATAAACAAATCTGCCGTATTTGGAGTGATGATAATCCTTAAGTGTATGTTGGGACACCGTTACATCCAGAAAAACTGACTGTTTGTTGTGCTTTATGGACTGGTGGAGTAATTGGTCCATCCATTGGTCCATCCTTTCTTTAAAAACGATGCTGGCCAGAACGTTACAGTCAATGGTGACCGCTATAGAGCCATGATTACTGACTTTTTCGTTCATCAGTTGAACAATTATGATGTGCAGGAGCTGTGGTTTCAACAAGATGGTGCAACATGTCACATAGCTCGTGTCACAATTGATTTATTGAAGGATACGTTTGCTAACCGCACAGTTTCACGTTTTGGGCCCGTGAATTGGCCTTCAAGATCGTGCGATTTAATACCGCTTGACTATTTTCTGTGGGGATATCTGAAGTCGCTAGTCAACGCCGATAAGCCCACAACGATTGACCACTTGGAGGACAACATTCGCCGCGTTATTGCCGATATACGACCACAAATGTTGGGAAAAATAGTCGAAAATTGGACCTCCAGATTAGACTACGTCCGAGTAAGCTTTGGCGGTCATATACCAGAAATCATGTTTAAATTATAATGCCAGAAGATTATCTTTCGAATAAAATAAATTTCATGTCAATTTAAAAAAATCATCTTTGTTTTATTCCATTTCAAAGTTCTATACCTCTAAAAAAACACCCTTTACACTACTAATATTTTACTTATACACTGCAAAAAATGAACTGTTGTTTTTACAGTATTTACTCGTAGCCGAGGCTCTAATTAAAAACTGTAAAATACGCAGTAATAAACCGTAAAACTAATATTTTTACAGTTTCTTACTCTAAAGTTAGAAATTTTACAGTTCATTGCCATAAAATTCAGCTGTGTTATACTGTAAAAACAGCAGTATAATACTAGCAGCAGAGGTTCCACTTTTAAACTGTAAAATGCACGGTAATAAACTGTTAAACTAGCAATTTTACAGTTTATCACAGTAAAATTAGCAATTTTTACGGTTTATTACTATAAAATTATTTGTATTTTACTATAAAAACAATACTCATTTCTTACAGTGTAGCGTACTTAAAATATATTAACAAAATAAATCTAAAATAAACCCTTAATGCAGGTACATAAGTATACATGTACTATTTAACCGATATTTAAAACAAACGCACTATTTTATACAAAATAACGTTAAAAACTAACTACGGCGTATTCCTTCAATCTACCTTAGTAGAAAACTCACATTGAAACTTCGAAAGCAGATTGTGTTATTGGGCCTTCTACAGTGGTTAAAAGTTATTCTGAATGAATGTTCAATTTATGTATAATCTGGTGACAAACCTACATCCAACATTTGTTTACAAAAGGGTATTTTTCTAACGAATTCACACGGTACATATGCAACAGACACATACCTACATTATTATTCCACACGTATTGTAAAAGTCGTTAATAAAACTCGTCGTAATATAAACAATCACTAACTCCGAAATTTGAATAATTTCGGTTTCTTAATTAAAACTAGAAACTAATTATCACAAATTACAAATTTTCTCTCTTAACGAAGGTAAAGATATTACGACGTAAAATAAACTAGCCGCTAATGAAGAAACTAATTGGAATGAGATATGCTACTACTTCATTATAGGGGATATATATTTGTATGCGGGATACAACTTTGGTTCATTGATGTTTCTTAGTTCCGAGCGACAAATAATTATTTATCTAAGCAAATGTTACTCGGAAATCCGTATAATTATATTTTGCTACTTCCCTAAATGAGATTACCGAGTACTAGGGATTTAAACTGGTTTAGCAAATGAATGTTTTCTTTGATTCTAGGTAATGTACATGTGGTAGATAAAGGTTTCATGCTTCTAGTTTCTAAAAATTTATGTTTAGTCTTAAAGTTTAATATCCTACGGAAAGCATAACTGTATATTAGTTTTTGAGAAATATAGTCACATATTTAAATAAAATAAGATATGATCAACATTATTAAAAATAAATGAACTGTTTGAAGGATGAATAGCATGTGTTTTTTTTTTTTTTTCATAATACACTTTGGACAATGGTAATTAATGGATACAAGTAAGCAAATAAATTTTTGTACCTCAAAAAGTAGATCTCATTAGAGCCAATTTCATACGCACACTTAACGACAAAAAACGGAAAACGAAAAAGCTGTAACAGCTTCTACAATAAAACATTGAACTTTAATTACTTGAAATTTCAGTTTATCACATGACCCGTTCATCTCCCAAGCCCTTTAATTGTTCCTGCACACGTGTTTTACCTTTCTTCTTCACCCAAACTGTACAATGGAAAGTGCCAAATTCGCTAGGCTTTTTGATCATCGAATTTTGGCAGATTTTCAAGCTTTAAAGGACATGTTTACGTGTGCTAGACATATTTTTTACGAAAGGTTTACATGTAATGAACACATTCTCATATTTTTTTAAAATTTTTGCTAGCCTATATATGTTGCATGAATAAATGTTAAGACTTAATTGTATGCATTTCATTAAATTAATGAAATACTAGGGTGAAAAATTCCAAAATTTAAGTTCACAAATTAAATGACCTTTTTCAACTTAATTTTTGTTAGTTTTCTTAAACAGTAAAATTTTTTAATAACTACGAGAAAGGAATTCGCTATAAAAACAATACAAGCAAAAAAAAAAAAAAGAAAGAAAGAAAAACATCATTTTTAGCCTACTTTCCCGTTAAAAATAAAAGAAAGACGAAAAAAGTATCAAAAGTAGCTTAATGCATCTAAAAAATATCGCCAAGTCCAAAAAATATCGCCAAGTTAAAAAAATATCGCCAAGTCCAAAAAATATCGCCAAGTTAAAAAAATAAGAAGGTAAAATGAATATCGAAAAATTAAAAATTTGAAAGTAGGGTATTGAGATGGGGAATTTGTGCGTCGGTCGGTCGGTCGGTCGGTCGGTCGGTCTGTCGGTCTGTCTGTCCCCCCCTAATAGCTTTTGAATGAACATTCCGATTTGGACAAACTTTTTTTTTTGTTGGAAAGATCTCGGCGAGTACAGCTCATTCCCATATTTGATTTTTTGATTTGAACAATTTTTGGTTCAACTTTGAGCCGTTCAAAAAACCGGTCCCGCGATACTAACTTTTTAATGAACAGCCCGATTTGAACAAACTTTTTTTTGTTGGAAAGAACTTTTCAAGGGTACTTCATTCCCGTATTTACATTTCCGATTTGAACAATTTTTCGTTCAACATTGAACCGCTCAATCAAGCTGTCACCCTTAATAACTTTTGAATGAACAGTCCGATTTAAACAAACTTTTTATTGTTTGAAGCATCTCGGCAAGGATACTTTATTACCGTATTTAAATTTTCAATTTGAACACTTTTGGTTCAACATTGAACCGTTTGAGCAACCTTTCTCCACCTAATAACTTTTGAGTGAACCGTCCGAATGGAATAAATTTTTTTTTGTTCGAAAGATCTCAGCGAGTGCAGCTCATTCCTATATTTGATTTTTTGATTTCGACAATTTTTGGTTCAACTTTGAACCGTTCAAACAACCGGTCCCGCGATGCTAACTTTTGAGTAAACAATCCGATTTGAACAAACTTTTTTTTGTTCGAAAGATCTTTTCAAGGATACTTCATTCCCGTATCTACATTTTCGATTTGAACAATTTTTCGTTCAACATTGAACCGCTCAATCAAGCTGTCACCCCTAATATCTTTTGAGTGAACAGTCCGATTTAAAAAAACTTTTTTTTGTTCGAAGGATCTCAGCAAGGATACTTCATTACCGTATTAAAATTTTCAATTTGAACACTTTTTCGTTCAACATTGAACCGTTCAAGCAACCTTTCCCCACCTAATAACTTTTGAGTGAACCATCCGAATGGAATAAACTTTTTTTTTGTTTGAAAGATCTCGGAGAGGCTTTCCCATGCATTCCCATATTTCGCTTTTTGATTTGAACCATTTTTCGTTCAATATTGAACCGTTCAGAAAAAAAAATTAACATTAGCGTCTACGGGGAATTTAAGTTGAATGTTGATCCTGAACTTAAAGTCGGATTTCCTTCAAACTAACTTTGTAAGAAAATGGTTTTGATAAATAATATTTGTAACGTACTTTTCTGAGTAATCTTCTATGAGGACTCTGATTCCGACTCCGACTCCGCAAACATGGCGGAAATGCAGGCTCAGAAAAAAAAATTACTGACTGTGCAGACGAATTTTTGTTTATTTATAAATTTGTTTTATTTTATTTATTATTATTATTTTTTTTTTTGGCAGACGATGTTTTTTTTTGTAACAAAAATTTTTCATTCACGAGAACATTTTATTCTTTATTTATATTTAACAACTGGCAACAGATTAAAAGTGTAATTCGAGACATTTTATTAACGGACGAGTTTTTTTTTTTCTTTTTTTTTTCTTTCTTTGATAAAATGTGTTTTGATGCTCTTTGTACTTTTATTTATTCATTTATTTATTTTATTTTTATTATTATTATTATTATTATTATTATTATTTTTTGAAAACCATGAGGATTTTTTCTACGGAGGAACTATAACAGTTACACTCTTTAAAAGGTGCGACAAAACTTTATTTATTCGTTAATTACTTTTTACGTGTCTACTTCATCTGATGAAAGGGGTATATTTTGCTTTTCGAAATCAGCTCTAAGTGCTAAAAAGGTATGTTTGACATAATTTTAAGTCTCAGATAATCAAGAGAATAATGATCAGATGCGAGAATGCCGATGTCGATGTACGGGAAAGTAGGCTCGTTTAGTTCTTGACAGAACTTCTTGTTATCATTGTAGAAGTATGAATGATGCGCCAAGTAGGAAGCGAGATAATATTTTTGTTTTTGTGATTAATTCTGACTTAAAGTTTATACTATCTACAATCATAAATCTTTTTTCTTGATTTAAAGAAATACTTCCAAGAAAAAAGCATGCATTTAATTTGTTAATTTTAAACATTTTATATTTATTTTAGCTCCTTCAACTGATGTGCACACATTTTCAATTCTGAAAGCGAAGCGATAATGTATGTCTGCCAGAAGAGGAAATTTCTTATTCGCGAGAAAGCAAATCAGCTAAAACACGATGCTTTTTGCGAAAATAAACTCTAGCACATAAAGTTTTGATTGTTTATATTTACTTAGCCAAAAGAACTTTTCCAAGTGAAAGCCACTTTTTCTTTACAAATATTTCTTTTCTGACTGTAAAATATTATTTGTTTTTGTCTTATTTGCACTGTTGTTGGACGAAACAGTAGAGTTCTATTTAAGAGATGAAGCAAATATAAGTCTTTTTCCTTTTTTTTTTTTTTTTTGAATGAATCCTACTTTAAGTTGTTGTTGGAAATTCCATTACCAGTGTTTTTCAAAAATACCAGTTCTCTATTTTTGACAATTTAATATAAGAATGGAGTTTTGTTATGATTTGCTGTGGTAGATTTTGGTTTTTATACCGAATACATCATCGTTTTTTTTTTTTTTTTCAAATATATTCAGCCGATAGCACGTGAACTATAGAAAAAGTTAATATAACGCGTTTTCTCATTGAGCAAAAACATTAATAAAATGAAGAAAACTAAAATTCTTTCACATTAGGAAAATTTAAGTTGTATGGGGAAAACAGTTTGCCTAACTTGATCTGTAGTCTATGTTTAATATACTAATTATAATAATCAGTAGATGTTTAGATAGAAAAAATATTAAAAATGTCATATTAATTAAGTTTTGATTATTTTTTTTATAGTATTTCCTTCGAGATAATATTTAACCTATTTATGGCCAGTAGCCTAAAAACGGAACGCTTGTTAGTTACTGAATACAAAAACCTGTAATGGGTATATCATTTTACTAAAGCTGTTTTTCACAAGTTAAATAGTAATTCTTCTTGAGAAAACCAGATAGAACTACTAGTTGGATATCAGAGTTTATTTATTGACAGCTATTTTCAGACAAATCAGTCAAGCAACGATCCAGAATGGGTAGCCACAAAAAGTAAGTTTTTTTGCGAACTTATTTTTTATAAAATTAAACTATTTTAAAATGATTTGCTTAAAATGGATCACAGATGCCTTCTGTGATGTTACTTTGCAAAAGTAAAGTCAAGTATGGTCGTATTTTGCTCGCATATCTGCAAAATACCCCATAAACAGGACGCTAAATAACTTAATAAATATGGCAACGGCGAACTATTTTAAGCCTAAAATGTTTGTAAACTGTTCCAAGTAAGAGTTTTAAGCAGATAAAAATTGAAAAAAATGTTGAAAAAAACTTGGGCATAAATGAGTTAAATAACTCCCTTACATTAACTCGTTTATATCATTAGTAGTACTAATATATTATTATACATATAACCCGGAATGTGTGTAACTAAATAGTTTTAAACAGCGATAAAAAAATTTGAATACCACTTATAACACAACTTCATCTATTTCATATATTAGTCCAGAAATCCGTTTAAATCGAGTAAACTATTTTTTTTTTTACATCTTAATATTGTGAGAATATTTTTGTTTCATAAGAACTGTAAAGTTTAAAATGCTTAAAGTAATAAAACAGTCACAAAAAATTAGCCAAAAGCTATTTTACTCAAAAAAAGGAATCAACGTTCTAAAGCACAAAAATTTGCATACATCTGCAAATATACACTGCTCGACATTGAAAATGCAACACCAAGAAGGAGTGGTCAGAAATTCAGGCAAATTTTACCGTAGACGCACGTCACTGAGTTATGCAAATGATATGAAATGCGCAGCTCTCCGACGCACGTGAAGTAAGATATAAGAGAATGAAGTTGAAAAGTGGGCTATGTTCATGTTGGTTTTTCTGCCAGACTAATTATCGGAGAAATTTGGTTTTTGTCTCCAAGGATAATTGTGATAGGAGGAAATGCCACGCCGTCCTCAACGAAGACACTTCCAGCATATAGACGACTTTACAAGGGGTATGGTGATCGGACTGAGAAGGGGAGGTTGGTCCATACGTCAAATTGCAGCTGATACCCACATGGATGCAAGCACTGTGCATCGGCTGTGTCGGAGATGGTTGGAAAGAGGAAATGTAGCCACATTGAGGGGTGCAGGTGCAGCCAGAGTGACGTCAGACCGCTTGGATCGACGGATTAACCGACAAGCTGTGGCGGACCCGCAAGTCACTTGTACGTCGATTCTGCAGCACGTGCAAGGTACCCTGGATGTTCCTGTGTCGACCAGAACCATTTCCCGTCGACTGGTTGCACGTAGCCTGCAATCACGGCCCCCGCTAAGAAGACTGCCATTGACCTCACAGCACAGACTCCAACGTTTGGAATGGTGCCGGACCAGAGCGACGTGGATGGCAGAATGGCAAACCGTAGTGTTCTCAGATGAATCCCGCTTCTGTTTGTCCAGCGATAGTCATCGCATACGTGTGTGGCGTCGACGTGGAGAAAGATCGAATCCGGCAGTAACTGTGGAACGCCCCACAGCGCGACAACGTGGCATAATGGTTTGGGGCGCTATTGCATACAATTCCGTTTCACCTCTAGTTCGTATTCGGGGCACTATGACGGCCCAACGATATGTAGATAATGTACTGCGGCCGGTGGCAATCCCCTACCTTCAGGGTCTGCCAAATGCAATTTTTCAACAGTATAACGCCCGGCCTCACAGTGCTCGAATCAGCCAACATGCTCTACGAGGTGTACAGATGCTTTCCTGGCCACCATACTCTCCTGACTTGTCACCAATCGAACATGTGTGGGACGTGATTGGACGCCGTTTGCAGAACCTGCCACTGCCTCGTTCAGAGGACGAACTGTGGCAAATGGTTGAAAGGGAATGGAGTGCCATCCCTCAGGACACCATCCGCAGGCTTATTGACTCCATGCCTAGACGTGTTTCTTCGTGCATCGCTGTCCGCGGTGGTCCTACTTCTTACTGAGCCGACGCCGTCCTCGCTCTAATTTTGATTATTTATTTTGAAATAAATATCACTTATTGTTCCATGCTGTCTCTGTCTTCTTACCAAATTTCATCAATTTCTGACCACTCCTTCTTGGTGTTGCATTTTTAATGTCGAGCAGTGTATGTTTTGGTTTTTCCAAAAGCGAATATAAGAGGAACATTACAAAGATCCTGCATCATGCAAATCTCTTTTTCTGTTTTGCAAAACTCAATCTTAAAGAGAAAAGCATTAGTACTAACCCAACTAGCACACTTCATTTTGTAAAGGTTGTAAAATGGTTAGTAACGTTGTAACAACCTCTTAAAAACGTTTATAAAACGTTTAAAGGTTACTTGTGCTACCTGGAAATGATGATCAAAATTAGTTATCATACAGAAGTAACGTTTTCGTATCTGGTTGAATTCTGCCAAGAAACCATTAAAGTCTTGCAATACACCGCCAACTCGCACATTTCCATCCATGGACGGCAGTTTCGTACTTATTATGCACTCAACAGCATGGAATAGGAAAAGGCAGAGCTCTGCGTTAAAATTTACGAGTTGTACCGTACCAAGTGCGGTCGCTCGCTGGTATTCTAATTTTACATTGGCTACTAGTTTTTTTTTTGTTTACTCTCTTTGCTCTATAAGAGGATTTTTGCCTCCAACCCGGCTACTTTCGCATTCCATGCTGATGAGTGCATAATAAGCACGATACTGATGTGCATGGATCGAAATAGCCGAGTTGGCGGTATATTGCACTATGGTAGTATTTTTTCGTTCAAATAAGGAAAGTAGTATTTTTTGTAGTATTCTGTTAAAGAGTATTTTAGAAATGGCATTTTTAATTCCAATGAGCGAAAAAATAAAAAACACAGAAATTGCAGAATTCAAATTATTTTTTGTTAGTAAACGATATATGTGAGTTAAATTATTTTAGCCTTTTGTTATCTCCTGGTTTAAAGTCAACAGTTTCCCTCCAAACCACCTTTTGCAATAATATTTGAAACATCTGTAGTGCTCAACCTGTTTCGTGTTTTAGTTTTGGGTATATAGTGGCACATTCCTGAACCATGTTGATGAGTGCATAATAAGTACGAAACTGCAGTCCATGGATAGAAATGACCGAGTTGGCGGTGTATTGCACGTTTTTGCCTTAGCCCTTGCTTAGAGGCGGTTACTCACTGCTTCATTAAAGTCATTTTGAAAATAAACCAGTACTGCATTGAATCCGTGTTCAAAAAGTATTCAAAAAGGGCAGACGGTTTGAAGTATAAGGAAGATATTGTTATGAGCTTTTCATAACTTTTTCATCTTTGACCAGGTTGTGCTCGTTTTAAAAAACAGATGCAGTTTTCACTTTTCGAACAGAGCAGAATATTAATATAATGCCGTCTTATTGCTAATGAAAGAAAGATAAAAGTGGAATTTTTTGTCTGCGATGGAAATTATATTTAATGTAATTAACCCATTTATGCCAGACTTTTTTTTCCAAATATATTTTGTATACTGGTTACACGGCTACAGAACACACTTTACAATGGCTATGTGCTGCAATCTGTTAATAGTAATGAATTGACACAATACCAAAGTGATAATTGAACACTATTACACTGCTCGACATTGAAAATGCAACACCAAGAAGGATTGGTCAGAAATTGATGAAATTTGGTAAGAAGACAGAGACAGCATGGAACAATAAGTGATATTTATTTCAAAATAAATAAGCAAAATTTAGAGCGAGGACGGCGTCGGCTCAGTAAGAAGTAGGACCACCGCGGACAGCGATGCACGAAGAAACACGTCTAGGCATGGAGTCAATAAGCCTGCGGATGGTGTCCTGAGGGATGGCACTCCATTCCCTTTCAACTATTTGCCACAGTTCGTCCTCTGAACGAGGCAGTGGCAGGTTCTGCAAACGGCGTCCAATCACGTCCCACACATGTTCGATTGGTGACAAGTCAGGAGAGTATGGTGGCCAGGAAAGCATCTGTACACCTCGTAGAGCATGTTGGCTGATTCGAGCACTGTGAGGCCGGGCGTTATCCTGTTGAAAAATTGCATTTGGCAGACCCTGAAGGTAGGGGATTGCCACCGGCCGCAGTACATTATCTACATATCGTTGGGCCGTCATAGTGCCCCGAATACGAACTAGAGGTGATACGGAATTGTATGCAATAGCGCCCCAAACCATTATGCCACGTTGTCGCGCTGTGGGGCGTTCCACAGTTACTGCCGGATTCGATCTTTCTCCACGTCGACGCCACACACGTATGCGATGACTATCGCTGGACAAACAGAAGCGGGATTCATCTGAGAACACTACGGTTTGCCATTCTGCCATCCACGTCGCTCTGGTCCGGCACCATTCCAAACGTTGGAGTCTGTGCTGTGAGGTCAATGGCAGTCTTCTTAGCGGGCGCCGTGATTGCAGGCCACGTGCAACCAGTCGACGGGAAATGGTTCTGGTCGACACAGGAACATCCAGGGTACCTTGCACGTGCTGCAGAATCGACGTACAAGTGACTTGCGGGTCCGCCACAGCTTGTCGGTGAATCCGTCGATCCAAGCGGTCTGACGTCACTCTGGCTGCACCTGCACCCCTCAATGTGGCTACATTTCCTCTTTCCAACCATCTCCGACACAGCCGATGCACAGTGCTTGCATCCATGTGGGTATCAGTTGCAATTTGACGTATGGACCAACCTCCCCTTCTCAGTCCGATCACCATACCCCTTGTAAAGTCGTCTATATGCTGGAAGTGTCTTCGTTGAAGACGGCGTGGCATTTCCTCCTATCACACGTATCCTTCGAGACAAAAACCAAATTTCTCCGATAATTAGTCTGGCAGAAAAACCAACATGAACATAGCCCACTTTTGAACTTCATTCTCTTATATCTTACTTCACGTGCGTCGGAGAGCTGCGCATTTCTTATCATTTGCATCATTCAGTGACATGCGTCTACGGTAAAATTTGCATGAATTTCTGACCACTCCTTCTTGGTGTTGCATTTTCAATGTCGAGCAGTGTATTTGGTTGAAATGTCTGTTTTTGGTAAATTCAGACACTTTTTACCGTCCCTAAAAAGTGACGCTAGGCATTTTAAACAATTTTCTGTGCAATTTGCGCGGGGTAGAAGTAGAATTTGAGGGATTCGTTACAAAAGCAAGAAATTGTATTTGTGTTGGTGACTGGAATTAAAGTTATCATGAATTTTCAGAAGTGATAAACTTACTTATATGTTTTGCATCATGTATTGCTTTTCTGAACAAAAATAACTGCTTTAAAATGCGGCAAATGGCTATTTAACACAAAACATTGTAAAAATACCTATCCTAGATTTTCTCTGTGATACAAATAAAATGTAAAACGGTTGCCTTTGAAAGAGACTAAACAGAATGATAATTTCAGCTAAAAATGTATTATATCATGGATTATATATGGGTCTTAGACGGATAAAGATAAATATTCTTTGAATTAAAACAAGATTACCAAGATTACCAATTTGATAAATTTTGTTTGTGAGCATAAACAGTTTTAACTGGGAAAAACGTGTTTAACGCTTTAGTAGCAACACAAGTTTAACATAGCTCAAAAATAAGTTTAATAACAAAAATAAACTATGCAGTTTGCATGTTAATATTTTGTGTCAAAATGTGTTTCCTATAAAACATTCACCGGACACTATCGTTAACCATCTCTTATATATACTTTTATAATACGTTTTGGTAATATACGTCTTGGTGAATGAATAGTTTCAGATCTTACATATGTAATTGCTTTCTTAGTTTATCAAAGAGTACATTTTAAAAAATGAGGTAGAAAAGCTTCTCTTTATAGTAACACTGAACAAATTTACACATATATATATATATAAACTTACGATAAGTTAAATTAATTAATGAAAAAATCCTTCTGGATTAAAGAAAAGACAGTATTGACGATAGTCTTTTGCGTGTTGTTAGTCATGTTTTCCTGCCTATTTTTATAGCTTCATTTCGCATTTTCATTTTTGTGCCGTTTATTTTAATACATTTTAGATGCAGTTTTAGTTCCTGCCTCTGATTTTATTTAACGTTTTACATTTTCAGCCACTTTAGCTCATTTCTGTTTGTTTATTCAATCCACATAAATAAAACAGAGAATATATGTGTGTGTCTACCTTATACAAATCCACAGGTTACGTCGGATCTGGACGAAATTTGGCAGGGAGATACTTGGCCACCCGGAAAGGATCATGGGGTGGTTTTTGAGCGGGAGAAAAGAACCGATCTGTTTGAATTTCAAATAAAGGTCTTCAAAAGAGCTCTTTGTACTTCAAAATGGCTCTATCTAGAGAAATACTTATCGGATCTTCTCGATATTGGTCTCATTCGAAAGAACGCAAAAAATACCGTAAAGTCGGGTTACTTGGACCCACAAGGAGGTTACTTGAGCCCACAGTAAAATGATAAAATCTGGGTTTGGTACTAGCATTAGAGACTGCAGAGTGCTTCTACCTAGAGGAGAAGCGAGGAACTACGTGCAAGTCTTCAACTAATTAGTACCAAACCTAGATTTAATCATTTTACTGTAATGGGCTCAAGTAACCCCTTAGTGTCCAAGTAACCCGACTTTACGGTACCTGCTGGGAAAGTTTCCTTCCGAGGGTTTTCAAAACCACTGATCGCTATATCCACCCTGAAATAGATACGGGCGTTTTTAAATTTGGAAATATCCATTTTAAATTGGATTTATAAAAATTGTCTGCACGAGCGTGAAAGAAATTAAATAGCGTAAAATAAATTATTGATAACAAAAAGGTGTTGCTATTTTGTTCTTGAACATATACAAATAAAATTCTTGCTTTTGCTTTTTCTGTAGCGGGGATTTAAAACTTTTTTGGCGATTGATTCATTTTTCGTACTGCGCAAAATGTTGACTTTAATCTAATCAGGACTTTTATAGACACGCGTTACTTGACATAAATTTTATTCTCAAGGTATACCGGGCAAAGCCGGTCCACACAGCTAGTAGAGAATAAAATTGGATTTAGCATTTTTTCGAACCATTCAATGAGTTTTTGATTTTTTTCTTGTATTTTAACCAAACTTTTCTTGGATGTTCTCTCTATTGAGAACAAACAAGTTCTCACAAGCTTTAAATTTTTGCACTTTTCGAAACAATTTTAAAAATACTCTTTTAACCCTTTAAGCGGTTTGCACGTACAGCGTACGTGCTGCCCGAAATTAGCCTCATCTGGTTTGCCCGTACGGCGTACGGGCATCGATATTTTCTGATTTCCTTTTTTGGTTTGGCCGAATTTTTCATTATTGAAAGAGACTATTTAGTTGTATTATTTTTCAGCAGATTGTGTGGCTTGTTCATCTAAATGAAATTCTTTTCATCCAAAAACGGTTACAGAAAGATTTTTTTTTTTCATATTTTTGACATTGCTGTGTGGAACTCACATGCTGTCTACCGTAAAAATGGAGAAGCATTAAAAACGAAAGAAAAAATTTAAAAAATCCTAATATTCTTATTCTGTTAAGTATGGTACTTAACTATATGCAATACAAAAATATGCCTTTTTTGGAAGTATTTCTGGTAAAAATAATTGACCGCTTAAAGGGTTAAAGAATGGCAACATTTTTCTCTTAAGTAAACGAGAAATAAATTAATCTTATGCCTCAGACAAGAACGCTATTGTTAGAAATTGTAACACAAAGATATAGGGAGAGTCACACAAAAGAAAAAAATTGCAATAAGTAGAGTGTTTTTATCTAATTCGTATTCAAAATCATTTGTTGCTGCTTTCACATTATGCAATCTCTTTATGGGAAGAAGACTTTGATAATAAAGGAATAAAAAAAAATTCCCGAGACATTTAGTTATGAAAGTATTTAAAAGTAAACTAAGAGTAAATATAAGATAAATAATGAAAAAGAAAAATGTGCGAGCCCTTGTATGTACCTAAGAAACTCATCCAGCTTTTACTTTAATGTTCACATAGTGAGATTTTGAAATAAAATAAATTAATTTTGTTTTTGAAAAATGAGAAACAGAATTTCCGAATTTTGTTCCGTGCCCGTTGCACTTTTATCTTCATTTACAAAAGTAAATATAAACAATGAACTGCTTACCTAGTGTATTCGTTTGCGTTTAGAAAGTACGCATAGTTTTTGTTGAACCACCACAACTTGTTCATTAAGCTTCATTTGACCAATATTAATGTTCCTTTGTTTTTTTTCAGATTACCATAATGATAAGAATAAATCCAACTGGTTGTTGTTGTTTTTTTTTCAGTTTTTTTTTGATCAATTTTCAAAAGATTAAAGTTTTAATGAATAAAAGCGAATAATCCCATATTATTTTTTCTCCAAACGAAGCATGGGCTTGTTTTGGCCTGAGGAATTAAGGTGTAAAAAAAAAAGCGAGAAAATGACTTTGGATCGTGGATGCCAAAATATGGGACTCTCAAATACGAAATGAAAAAAAGGGATTTATTTTATTGCGTAATAAAGGCATTGAATCAGTGATTTTATTAAAAGCTTTACTACTTTAATTAAAGTCAGCTTTGGTCATAAAAATATATTCAGTTTTTCGATTAAAAGAGTTTCCAACGACTTTTTTAATGCCCCTCATCGCGGCAGGTAAATTTGTTTCCGTGGAAATCGTCGCAATAAAAATGTCATAAATACTTTATGTGCTTTTTATCAACATAGAAATGCGAAATTTCGTTTTACTGTTAATGAATAGTCTTTTATTTGATTCGTTTAAAAGTTTCATGGTTGAGTATCTCTAATAGCTCGCATTATATACAAAAAATGAGCATTTAATTAAAAGGCATTAAAATTACATTAATGTAGAACATTGATATTTATGCCAATTTTGTGAAAAAAAATATTTTTCGATTTAAGGGGTTACAGTACCTCAAAAATGACCAAAAGACCAAAAAAAAATTTTATTGCTTATTTCAAAAGTAAAAGTTATTTAAAACACTCAGAAAAAAACAGCATTGTTCTAGCTAAATTATTTAAAAAGTTATGAGTGACTTTAGGGCATACATGCTATGTGTTCTAATGGAAAAGCCAAACTTTAAAGTGCTTTTTCTCGGTGATCAGTTTTTAGTGTTTCTATGTTACTAGAAATGCTAAGGAATTTTTTCTATTAAAGATATCACTTTAAAGCAATATTTTTTGCACTCAAGATAATATATTTAACAAAACTGTGCATGGAATAAGCGTTTTATAAATTACAAAAATTTTTAGGGTTTGTTAAACCTCGAAGAACAAAATTTTCTAAGATTTTTTTACATAAAAGGTCACAAAATATTTTCTAATCAAAATATAAGAAAATGAATGCACAGATTTGTTGAGGTTTTCCTTGTGATCATTTCGCAAAAAGAAATTTTGAAATTAGTGCAGAAACAAAAAATCCTTAGGGTTTTAAAAAAACTGAAATTTTCTTACATTTTTCAAATTTTCAAAAAAAGTTTTTAAAATTTTTGATGTTTGAAAATAAATTATTGATTTTTAAACAAGTGCAGAAACAAATATTTCAAAGAATTAACTTTTTCACTTAAATTAAAGAAATTTGTTAGAAAGGTACTGTAACCCCTTAAAAATCTGAGAATAAAAATACTAAAAACTTCAATTTGATTTTGTGTAAAGTATTTTTTTGCTAGTGGTTTATCAATTGCATCATTGATTCTACCTAAATAATTTTATAATTTTTACCTTCGTAATATTTTTAGTGGGTTTTTTAGTAAATGCTCAGTTTTATTTTATCACATGAATCATTTGAAATCTAAAGCTTTTCCAAAAGTTTAAATTATCCGTGAATTGGAAGAAAAATAAAGGATGCTATTGATGGGTGCAAAACTTAGGTAAAACTTGATACAATTTGAAAAACATTAAGTGCTACTATTGGTGAAAATTAAAAGTGTATTAAACCATACATGTAGTTACTGATTTTTATCACATTTTTGAATTCTCCTTTTAAAATTAAGACATATATATCAACTGAAACGTGTATTAAACGTGAAACAAGATTTCTCCTATTTTAATAATAATAGTTAAGAAATCTTCCGAGCAAAAATTTTCCATTCTCGTAGCATATATGTTCTGTGACTATCTTTGTCATATATTTAATTTTTACCTTTTTCTTTTTTGTCTGACCTTTAGAGTACTTGGTGTATTTAAATTCAACTTTCGGTTCTTATGATATCACGTCCAGTGTACTTAATTGACCCTAACTTTTTATCTAGTAATCATAGAAAAAAAAAGTAAAGTTCTAAAGATCTATTACTTTAAAAAATAAAACATTTTTCACCTGTAATGGGCTGCTATTCTAACTGGTCATTTTTGGGCTGGCCTAAAATGATCCCTTAGGAAATAATGGTTATTTCTCAGATGACTTTTCAATCTACAGCTTAAACTTCTTTGCATTTAAAAAACGGGGGTCCATGTTGCCCCCGAAACACGTGTCTGCAGTTGTCTTCAATTTGTGTGCGATGAAACGACGAAAAATCTAAATTTCTTTGTTTCTACTACTTTCGTAAAAAATATTTTTAATATTTTCCTAGAAAGATTCTGTTATTTTCTGCCTCAGTATATCGATATTTGACTCATAAGAGCTGTTGGCGATATAAGGACCTAAAAATTTCATGACTATTGATTATTTCCGACCAAGCAAAAGCACCAAGCAGAAAGGGGGAGCAAAAAGAAGAAGAAAACAAAAACTCGGTGTCACTCAGGAATGTCAAATGAAGATGGATGTCCTGACATCGCACTAAAGCATCGTTGAAGTTAAACCAATGTGTTACATGTTCAAACGGAACCATCACCCTTAAGTATTGGTTATGCCTTACCTGAGTTTCGTATGATGGAAGATGGTGTTGCACCAGCCATTTTTTTTTCTTTTTACTCTTGGTTTTAACCGTACGTTCACTTTCTCGTAAATCATCATTGAGAAGTTTTACTTTTCTTTCGCCTTGAATTTTCCTCCTAGAAAATCACTACCATTCATTTTGTTTGCTTTTAGGAAATGCTTAATTTTTTTCTTCGATTCTTAGTAGCTCATAGAGGTTTTAATTTATAAAACAAAGTAAACAGTAAACTTTTGATCATTCGTTAGAGGTTTATTCTAGGTCTTTCACTTTTAAGAACGAAAAAAAATGAATATTGACATCTTGAATTCGAATTATGTTTTTAGGAATTATGAATTGTGATGTGTGTGTGTGTGTGTGTGCGCGCGCGTGTGTAAGCATCATGTTTGTGAGTAGCACATGGACGCCACTAATAGGAGGAATGGAGGCCAAGGACCAGAAGCATAAGGAGCATGTGGACGGGCAGAGCACATCTACAACAGCAACTACGATTGAAAATCGGGTTACATAGCAATTCAAAATGCTCAAGAAAAAAATATGCCAAAAATTATTTATTTGTTTATAAACGCCTCAATTTTAACTTAGCAAGTGACAATCTATTTTCAGACATTCATATATCTTTACTTCCCTTTCCTTTCCAATAACATCAAGTCTTACAAGGTCACCTAAACCCAACTCATAGAAACAGTTGAAATCCCTTTACTTTTAGATCTGTACTACTTACTGCTTTGCAGACTACTAGTTTTAACCTGATTTTAAGAAGTACACTTCTTTCTAATTTTAGTCTACGCTACTTATTGATTTTTATGGCTACATTATATCTTCTCGTAATAAAATGACCAGACCAGTTTTGGTCAAAAATATTTCCCTTTCCTTCTCTTATACGTTTTTGCTGTAACCGAGCCTGATCTGTTTCAGTTTATCTGTGTTGAATGATTTGCTCACGTTTCAGTACAACCCGCTTTTGAAATAATCAGTGATTAATTTTTTGTTTCTGCATACACTCTGGTCTTTTTTCGAATCTAATTTAAATGTATGCTAATATTATTGAATGTTTACGCTATTGCGTACACTATTATCTATAATTTCCTATTTTGCAGATCATTCAAACAATTTGTTTATCCACTGTCAACGTGGAACTCTATTCTGCAGATAATTAGGTATTTACTGTATGCAAATATTTAAATTTTAAAGCGAAAATTATACCTGTTCAAACAGACTAAGATGATTATAATTTGTGGTTTATTAGTAAGTTTTAATATTTGTATTTATAAATATGTAGTGTATTCATAATCTATCAGATCACTAAGTTCATGATATGCTTTTATTTTATAAATAGTTACACCTAAATGAAGAAAATGGTTACCTTAGTACAAATTATAAATTGCAAATTTTTAATCAAACGTTTTTCAGCACTAATAAGCAGGGATACTGCAGACACGTGTTTCGGCGTCACAAGGAACGCCTTTTGCATGGGGGCACTCCATTATGGATGCACGCATCCATAAGCCCTCCAATTTTTCGCATTGAAAAAGGCGCTCCTTGTAACGCCGAAACACGTGTCTGCAGTATCCCAGCTTATCAGTGCTAAAAAACGTTGGATTAAAAATTTACATGTACACTTATTCAGTCTTGAATAAAACATTTCTTTAGCAACTACTGGCAGATGCAGTTTCACTGAGCAGAGCTCAGTAGATTCTCAAATATGACTTTATCAATATAATTATTTTTTTTTGCTCATGTTTTTGATAATTATTTAAAGCGGTGTTTAATTTCTATCCAAAAAAATAAGTATTTTGCACTTATGTTAATGCAAAGCATCGCAATTATTTTTTTCTTTTATCCTTTTTACTTTCCCCTTTTTTTTATTTTTCCATTTACTTTCTTTTATCTGTTTGCTACACGCTGTCCAGCCTTTTGTGCCTCTCCATGTTAAAAAAAGTGGGAGAGATTATTGCCCTCAAGTTGATATTTTCTTGCTTGTTTTGCAAAACCTATCTGATTTCTAGCTGCTGGAGCTCATTGGCAATTTACGGGGTCTCTTAATGAAAAAAAAATGCACGCGTGAAATTTTTATTTAACTACCACTGGATAGAAAAAAAAAATAGTGACATTTGGAATGATGACATACTGATGTTCCAGTTTAAAAAAAATGTGGACATGTATTGGAATAACAGGCATCTTTGTGGTTTTAAAGCACTGTTGAGTATGTCATGAGTAATTAAATAAAGATCAGATTCAAAATTCGGCTTAATGAACACTTTTATGTTTACTAGAGCTTCGATATTACTGTCTTTTACTAAAAACTGAAGTTTCAGTTTGTTTTTCATTCTTAACAACGTGCATGGTACAGTAGCTTAATTATCCTAAAAACATACGGCTCAAACTGATTTTTTGTATTGTTATTCGGATATAAAATATTAATGGAGCCAAATTTTAAACGAGGAACTTTTTTTTTTTTGGTATTTCCCTTAACACCTTTCGCATCTCTTTTAATGTTCTAAACCCCGCATTTCCGCCTCACTTATCTACATATAATTCTCATTGCGAAATAAAAAAAAATACCTTGATACTATTAATCGATATAATTTCAGTTTAAAGGTATCATTGACCTTGAAGCTAAGGATTTCAAAACTTAATTTTTACACATTATTTAATAAAATTACACATTAAAAAAATATTTAAACTTTTTAAATAACGTCCACATTTTCCGACTCACTTTGTGTTATAGTTTTACCTTTCATGTTTTATTATAAATAAATAAAAATCATTGTTCCACACTATATCTAAACCTGAAAATAATGAATATAAATTTATGAAATGAAACTTAAGAGTAACATTAAAACATACCTATAAATAAGTTTTGCATAATTTCTGAACAAATAAAAAATGGGAAGAAAAAAATCGGTAATAAAAGGTTAACCGCAGGGAAAACTAAATAGTTCCTAATTAACTGAACTTGCAGACACATCAGTAGAATGAGCAAGTGTTTTATTTTTGTCACGTAAGCAGATTGATATGGAAACTTTAGAGCCAATTCTTTGGTGGGAAGCTATGACATAGTTTTATAGTTTGAAATTTACTTGCATGTCATTTTTTGGATGATAAATTGCTTGCTAGTATGACGAAGACAAAATTGCAACCGCAATAAGAAACAAGAAAAAAAAAAGTATAGATACATGGGTACCATTAATATTAGTAAACTAAATTGCATCAAACTGATTTAAAAAAAAAAAAAAAAACGATCTTAAAATTTTTTTAGAGTCGTCAAGTTTGTATTTTTGGATACATCTTACCCACTAAATGACGTTTGGGATATATTGTGAATTAACCAAGCATTCCTAGAGAGAGAAAAAAAAGAAAGAATGAACCATTTGTAAAATTGCCCTGCGTGCACAAAAACAACGAAATGAAATGTTGAATTAAGCATCTTTCAAACTCGTAACCAGTATTACTACTATTAAAATCTGTCCGCGTCTGTCTGTCTGTCTGCCTGTCTGTCTGTCCGTCTGAAGCTTGAACTCCTCAAAAACCGCTGAACGTAAAGAATCAAACATAATATCATTCGATTCGAAATTTTCTAAGGAAGACAATAAGACCAACCGCGTAATTGTACGACGTTAATTAGCTGAGATATTAATTAAAACGTTAATTAAATTCTTTGCACTTTTAAAATTCCAAGACATTTATTTCTTTCAGTTGCCATTTTAAATTAAAGCGTTAATTAAATTATTGCACTATTTTAAATTCCAAGACTTTTATTTCTTACCGTTGCCATTTTAAATTAAAGCGTTAATTAAATTATTGAACTATTTAAAATTCCAGGACATTTATTTCTTACCGTTGCCATTTTGAATTAAAACGTTAACTAAATTATTGAACTATTTAAAATTCCAAGACATTTATTTCTTACCGTTGCCATTTTGAATTAAAACGTTAATTAAATTATTGAACTATTTAAAATTCCAAGACATTTATTTCTTTCAGTCGCCATTTTAAATTAAAGCGTTAATTAAATTATTGAACTATTTAAAATTCCAAGACTTTTATTTCTTACCGTTGCCATTTTGAATTAAAACGTTAATTAAATTATTGAACTATTTAAAATTCCAAGACATTTATTTCTTTCAGTCGCCATTTTAAATTAAAGCGTTAATTAAATTATTGCACTATTTTAAATTCCAAGACTTTTATTTCTTACCGTTGCCATTTTGAATTAAAACGTTAATTAAATTGTTGAACTATTTAAAATTCCAAGACTTTTATTTCTTACCGTTGCCATTTTGAATTAAAACGTTAATTAAATTATTGAACTATTTAAAATTCCAAGACTTTTATTTCTTTCCGTAGCCATTTTAAATTAAAGCGTTAATTAAATTATTGAACTATTTAAAATTCCAAGACATTTATTTCTTACCGTTGCCATTTTAAATTAAAACGTTAATTAAATTATTGAACTTTTTAAAATTAAAGAGTGTTATTTCTTTCCATTGTCATTTTGAGTACGTGTTACAACAAAGTTCTAACAATTGTTTTTATTCTAATTATTAATGACTTATATTTTTTCTCTGGTATACCATTTTGAAAATGTGTTTTTAAATAAAATTGCAATTGCTGTTTTTAGAAGGGACTTTTTTTGGCTGCGATCCAAATATTAAAAGAACTTTTTCGTTTAGAATTTTGCAATTAATTTTACAGGAAGAAAGCGATTTGGAAATAATTGTTTTTGGTAAGGAATTTTATTTGTTATTTAGGGAGAGTGCTAAGTATGCGCTACTTGACATCGTCTTCTTTTTTGAGGAAGCATGTGCAAATAATTCGATTGATTCTTTGATGCAGGAAAGCTTTTTAGCGAGCCGCTTTAGCGGGGAGTAATTTGTTGAAACTTTCCTTGGTACTTTAACCCATTAATGCCTAGCGTCCCTTTTTAGGGACGGTCCTAAAAAAGGTCTAAATTTCCCCCAAATGAACATTTCAACCAAATAATAGTGTTCAATTAGTACCTTGGTATTGTTTCAATTCGTTATTAACAGATTGCAGCACATAACCATTGTAAAGTGTGTTCTGTAGCAGTTTTAATATGATCTTTATCAAAAATTACATCGTTCACAATCTCAAGAAAAAAAGCTAAGTTTTCAAAGTTATTCCCAGCTTCCCAGTTTATGTTAATTGCTGATTTTATTTCTTCTTATAAAATGTCTTTTTAAATATTATATCGTAGGCAGAAAAAAATTTTAGTAAAAAAAGTATGTACCCTCTGGGGTCTATCGTAACTTTTAAGGGACGATTTTTCTTTCCTTAATAAAAAAATTATTTTTTTACATAATATTTTTTTATTATTTTTCCTGTCCATTAAACAATGTTTGTAACCAGTATACAAAATATCTTTGGAAAAAAAATGTCAGGCATTAATGGGTTAAAGGAGAGCCGCCTTGGTGGCGAATAGTTTATTGAGCCTTGGTGGCAAGTAGTTTGTTGAAACTGTCCTAGCTACTCTAAAGGCGAGCCGCCTTGGCGGCGAGTAGGTTATCTAAACTTTCCTCACTACTTTAAAGGCGAGCCGCCTTGGCGGCGAGTAGTTTTCTGAAACTGCCTTCACTACATTACAGCCCGTGCAACGCCGGGTCAAGCAGCTAGTATTTTATATTATTATATGAAGATTCTGGGATGTATGTTTTATCTTCTATCAATATTTTTGTAAAGTTCATATATTTTAAAGCACCTCCCCCCCCCCCCAGTTGTTACTAACATAATAGCTAGAAGATCCTAAAATATTTCTATCTGACAGAATTTTACATATTTGTTAAAAAAAAAGAAACCATGTCTTTTAAAATTTTTACTTCATGATTTTTTTTATTTTAATAACATTCACTCCTTCGCCACAGGCCTAGCCCCCTTAACTATTAGTCACAGTCATAAGTTATCCTCTCTGCGTTTTCAAGTCCGTTGTTCTGTCAAAATTTACTATTTGAAGAACAAACTTTGAGGATGGGAATTTCCTCCGAAGCTGATTTCTTTTCCCCAGACATATCCTACCTTCAAAGTGATGTATCACGTGTCACATTTTCTCAAATTTTACACATTTTCTTCGCTCTTCAATATGTCAAATTAGTAAATTAAAATAAATAAAACTGAAAGAAAAAAAAAACACTATATCTGAACCTGAAAATGTAATGTAATTATGTTTTTAAAGTCACAATGGCAGTACTTCTGGATACACCTTACCACTAAATAAAGTTTGGGAAATAACAGAAAAAAGGGATAGAAAGGAAAGGAAAAGAGAAATCATTTGTAAAATTGACCTGAATGCAAGCAAACAACGCAATGAAATGTTGAATCAAGCATCTCTTAAACCAGTAAATAGTATATTTTATCTTCGTTTAATATTTTTGTTAAATTCATAAATTTTACTACACAATTCCCCCCCCCCCCCTCTAGTTGTTACTAACATAATCTCTAGAAGATCCTAAAATATTTCTATCTGACAGAATTTTACACATTTATTGAAACACTAAAACATGTCTTTCAAAATTTTTACTTCATGATTATTTTATTTCAATAACATCCACATGATTAATACACTCCTCTGTCCACACACCCACACCATCCTATCCCTTAACTATTAGTCAAAGTCATAAGTTATCCTCTCTGCGTTTTCAAGTCCGTTGTTCTGTCAAAATTTACTATTTGAAGAACAAACTTTGAAGATGGGAATTTCCTCCGAAGCTGATTTCTTTTCCCCAGACATATCCTACCTTCAAAGTGATGTATCACGTGTCACATTTTCGCAAACTTTACACATTTTCTTCGCTCTTCAATATGTTATATTTTATAACTGAAGGTTGTTCGCCATTTTTAGGGTGGATTTTTTTTCCACATATTTGGATCAATTTTTTTTTCACTCCATTCGCTTTTGAGGTGCTCGTTTTTTGCTGCGTAGATGAAACTATTTTAAGAAGGAAGCGTAAAAAGGATCATATTTTTTGTGTTTGTACAAGGTTAGGAATTCTTTATATATACGACAAGGTTTCACAATCAGATTATTATTTATTTGCGAAAAATTCTTTTTCTGAAATCATAAAAGCATAAAAACTTATGTTGTCGGATATTTTTTTTCACAATGGAAATGTGTTAAAAAAAAGACCGTAACAATTTGCGTTTTGAATTTTGACATTTTAAATTCAAATTATGTTTTTCTCTATAACGATTTGCAATAGGACCCAACTATTTCTGTGAGTACGTATGCGAATGTATGCTGGCATGTTGTGTGCTTTTATGTGAGGGTCTTGGCGTGTGTGTGTAGTTAGGTGTGTGTGTGTAGGAAAGTGTGCATGTAGACGTGTGTGTATGTAGGCGTGCGTATGTGTTTGTATGCCTGTAGGCCTTTGTGGGTGTGTGCACCGGTTTATTAAACCAATGCTTTTACAGACCGGTCACTTAAAAGCAATAAGCAATCGTGATTGATTGAAAAATAATGTTTTTAAAATAGTTAGTCTTTGATTTCGTTACAGCCATTTGTGTAATATGACTTGCGATTTCAATACACACAATTTTCCTTTTCCGTTAATTTGTTGTTAATCAATATATTTCTTTTTAAAATCTGACAATAAATATCTTCTAAAGCATAAAAAGTAACTAATTTGATTATATTATTCAATTGTTAGGTATAATGTATTATATATGCAGAGGAATAATGTGTCACGGTAAATGAATACTTATTTTGAAAGTAGAGCTAGAAATGAAAAAAAAAGAGGCACTTAAAGCATAGATCGGATTCATTTAATATGGCTTTGTGTAGTATGTTACAAAATGGTTTTGCTGACTTCTGAATAAATATGTGTTTAAAGATATAACTTTTATGGTTATCATAAGAGTTGATTCAAAAAATAACACGTAAATCAAGATTTGCTACGTAAAATTGTAGAAGAAAGTGATTAAAAAAACATTAAAACATTATGCATAAGCAGTCAACGAAAGCTGTAAAAGTACTCAGTATTAAGTCAACTAAAAGTTGGTTCGCTATAAACAAATTTAAAGTCGGAGTTGATACAAACTAGTTTGAAGCATATACACTGCTCGACATTGAAACTGTAACGCCAAGAAGGAGTGGTCAGAAATTTATACAAATTTTAGAGTAGATGCATTTCACTGAGTTATGAAAATGATGTGAAATACAGTTCTCCGACGCACGTCGTTTATAAGGGAAATATATAAGGGATTAAAGGATAATAAGGGATATAAGGGAAAGAACGTGCACAATGGGCAGTGTTCGTGCTGTTATTTCTGCTAGGCAAATTATTGAAGATTTTTTTTTTTTTTTTTGCTCAGAGGATACGTGTAGTAGGAGATAATGCCAGGCCATCTTCAATGAAGGCACTTCCAACAAATAGACGATTTTACGAGGGGTATGGTGGTTGGACTGAGAAGGGGCGATTGGTCCGTACGTCAAACCGCAGCTGATACCCACATGGATGCAAGCACGATGCATCGGCTGCGTCGAAGATGGTTGGAACGAGGCAAGATTGAAGAGTGCAGGTGCAGCCAGAGTGACGTCAACACGTGTGGATCGACGCATTCACCGACAAGCTGTAGCGGATCCACAAGTCAATTGTACCTTGATTCTGCAGCATGTACAAGATACCCTGAATG